>JAECUM010049935.1:0-23734 GCA_016617855.1 Megalonaias nervosa | reverse complement strand
ATATATATATATATATATATATAGTAAATAATAGATTGAAATCGCTACCTCCGTCCTGATTTTATTTTGGTTTTTTTTTGTGATGAAAGGTTATATTAAATATTTTTTTATTAAGATAGATCACGTTTCGTCAAATATGAAGTGTGTGTGTGCGTGTGTGTGTTTTCAGTTCAATACCAAATGTTAAAAATAAAATAAAAATAAAATAATGTCTCAAGCCAAAATTAGTGACGATGCTTTTTTATGTGAATTTGCGAACTTAAATCTTGTGTGCACATACTGCTGTGATACGGAACCCTGGGAGGAAAACTTTCAGTACATCTTACGTTTTCAAAGTTTAAACGCGTACATCTCCGTAACCAGATATCCTTAATGACAGAAATATAATTGGTCGTATTTTGACTAACATACTTCTAATATAAAACGTGTCCAGTCTGGTGTGGAAGATTTTCATATTCGAATATTAACATATGGCAACTGACTGCTAAATATTTTCTTCTTTACATGATATCATGTATTGCCATGGTACAAAAACATACCAAGTTTCATGTATATATTTCAGTGGGTTCAGGATATACCAAATAAATAAACGTGTAACGAACTGACGGACAGATAAACTGAACCCATTATACTCCCTTTTCATCTTTGCGCATATGGTGGTTATAATCCCGTACTTTTTAATGGTTAGAATTCCCTACTTTTTGACGTTAACGTACTCCAATTGATCATATCTTTAAATTAGTTTAATATGAATAATTTATGAATGTTTTTATGTTTTTCTAAGTGTTATTCGCTTCACACAAATATTTACCCAAACCGAATACAATTTTCACATTACAACGCCAAAACAACGGAATACATCATGTAAACAGACTTGGGTGTCCTCAAAAATAATTTCTTATTTATATCTGAAGTAGTTGATGGGACGCTGGACATTTAATCAGAACGTAAACAATCTATATCACCGTTGTTACAAAGTTTTCTGTATCAGCTAATATCGGCCTCCCCAAAGTAAATTTCTGCACGGAGAATCTGTAGGGATAAATATGGGGAAATTACATACCAAACTGCGCCCTTTTGCTGATTGTTTGCGCCAAACGGATAGAGTCTGATCCCATCCCTTAAGCAGTTGTTGACATCAATGAGATTATGGCATCATAATGTGCATGACGTCAAAATCGTGTAACGCCAACATATGCAAGAAATTGACCTTATTACATTCTTCCTGGCTGATATAATATATATTTTGTTTGTTTATCTTAAATGTGCGATTTAGCATACTTTGTTTTGTATTATTATTTCAATCTACCTTTGTAAGCTGTCACAAAACCGTTTAGCGCCCCAAACTTTGGATAAGATACTAATAGATGAAATTCAGGCTTTGGTTTGGTAAGCTTCATGTGCATTGTATACCTGACGTTTCTGGCAGATCGTAAGAGACAGTGGGGGGGGGGTAACCGGTGGGGAGCATTCTGTGATGGTGCGCCAAATGAGAAGAACCTAAGGTTTCTTTAAAAAATAATTTAAAATTAGCCTTGTACTTTAGGAATTCTATCCTTTTTCCATTATCTTTGTTCTGTTTGTTCCTTTTCAGGTAAGATTTTGCAACAAATTGTGCCTTTCTCTTTTGTCTCAAGGTGGATTTGTGCGGTAAAAGACTCAGTAATTATCTTGTAAGATTACCAAGGTTTAGAAACTTGAATTTAAGAAAGAATAGTTCATATCATGGACGTGTCTACAGCCAATACTATTGGAACATTGTATGCGTTTTCGCATATTCTTGGGCGTTATAAAGTAGACAAGCACAGCATTCTAGGAGAGCAGCAACCAACGGAGTTATTGCGTTAATAAATATCTTTCTAAAAACACGAAAAGGACTATATAATTCTGATATTACTCCCATTCTTGAAGATGTTGCATTTATTTGAGGATAACGCTCATAGGAACAGATAAGTTACGTAATAAAGATGCAAAGACAAGAGTTGAGGACAGTGTTACACCCACCATGACAGCTAGCAATCCTTTGAATATAGAATTAAATATCAAACGGATGTCCTAGTAAACAACGCATTAAATGGTTTTGGGTCAGAAGATATCAAATCTGCATTTAAACAATTACATATATTTGTAAGTTACCAGTATAGATTAAAGTCATGTTCGATGGGAAATCTAATTTTGCCCAGGCCAAATTCAGGCCTCTTTAAAAAAAAAAAAAAAAAAAAAAAAAAAAAACATGGGACACAATTCTACAGAAAAATTTTGATAAATGCCAACTATAGTAAGTTTGAAGTCAAATTTAAAAATTTTCTGATGACAACTTATTTAGATAATATATGTTTATGAGGAAAATATGGAAGGTTAGCTTAAAACTTTTATCCTCTTAAAATATTATTATTATTATTATTATTATTATTATTATTATTATTATTATTATTTCAGGCATAGCATTCTAAATCTGTTGTTATTCCGTCAATAACTGACTTACCATGTTATGTCCTGTTAGATTTTTTATTTTATTTATTAGATCGCAGAAGTTTAATCAGAGTTTTAGAAGTCAGTTTTGATTTTTGAACATGTAATGCATTTTATTCTGAATGTTCTTATACGCTTGTCAGCATGTTTATCGCATGTGTAATGGTGCAAAATTTTATAGAATAATTTCTGTAGAATAATTTCACAGTACATTCTGTCGTGGTCAGCGAGACACGTAACCATTAAGTTTGACAAATGGGTTGGACTCGCCATAAATTGTTGACTGCGAGGGATGGAATCTGTTCTGCTTGGGGTATGAATTACATTTTAATGAGGACTCACTCGTTTAATGGTTAGGCCAGATCAGAGTGCAGTGCTAATGCAAGGTCAATAGTGATAAATGTCAGGGGTTTGAGAGGAACTATCGAAAATTTTAGGAAATTGGGGGCCATCTGAAACAGATGTCATAAAATGATATTTTCCAGATTGGTTGTTAATAAAGGCGGACTAGATAGGATTATTCTTATTTCGATGGGAGTCATAAAAATTTTGGACGGTTAAAGTAGTAATCCTGATTGGCTGACTAAACAATAGGATGTATGTTCCCAGACGGAATTTATGGTTTTAAAATAATTTCCTTCGCGATATTAGTCAGTGCAAGTTTTTCTGCTTGGGAAGGAGGAGTCTCAGGGGATTCGAGATCAGTACACAGTACACTTCTCGTTAAATAAATCGTCCAAGGGACAAGGGGGTCTGGAAATTGACATACCCGGATCCAGAGAAGAGACAGAGGGAATTCTTTGATGATAAGCGAGCTAGGGCTCGGGAACGCATGGTTAGTCTCAATTACATAACAATGTGTTCACTGGTGTAGGTTTGTAATTATTGTTGAATTTATTCATTTTAAATGCATACTTCAAGTTTTCCTTCAGTTCAGGAAATAATTGTGCATACTATATGATTCATGCACTGTAAAGATGCCATACAATATTTCGTTATATTAATGAGTTCGGATTTAGTTGTTTTTTATGTAATAGAAATCATGTATGGTGAGATTTTATGCATTTCTGCCGACAAGAATTGCGAGGAGAAAATCATCTGTCGTAAGTGATTTGAATCATTTATGCTGAGGATTGATTTTTCTATATCGGGATATGTATGTCAATGAATCTCTAATTAGCAAAGTAACATAGTTAAGACAAGGAGTGAAGCCCATTAATTCGTGTTTAATTAAGTCGTAAATTATCTTCAACCTATAATCGAGGAACATGTGATAACTGGCCTAGCTCTGCTGGTAAATTTATAGCCATAGCGGTGCAGCAGTAGTCTCTGAGAAGGCTAATTAGGTCATGGTCTTAGTAGGAATACAAGAGCAGTTAAAAAGACATAAAATCATGTTAATGGGGTGTAAGTGTGTGTATTAGGTTGCGAAATTACCATATTAGCTAGTTCTGTTGAATTTCGATCGACGAAATCTGACGCGGAAAGAGTGTGAATATTGGTTGATCCCAGGAGAATAAAGAACCTGACACGTATTTAGGATGGGTACTATATTTTATTTTGAAGGAAAGAAAATAGCTTCATACCAGTATTGTCAGTGTGAAAAGAGCACAGTCTGCAGGCAAGAGGTTGATGACCCGAAGAGGCTAGTAGAGTGGGGGAGGGGGGAAACGACGACCTATCACCAACAGTGATTTGGGCAAGACCGGAAGCACTAAGTGATACTGTCATGCCGGTAATCTGAGTTCAATCATTCACTCGACCATATGATGAAATTTGTTGTGTCAGTATAACAGAACGGCTAATTGAATTTCGCATAATTTTTGTAACTCTATCTCTGAGAGAAAGCGAATCATTCAAATGTCATGTTCAGTTTCATTTTGTTGGCGTTATTGATTAAACTGTTGTGTTTTACATATGCGGGATCGTGTTATTCTATTGTATATCTCTGCTCAGATCTCTGTTATTCCATTCCTTAATTTCATATTTATTTTTTTTTTTATTGTTTACTCGATCTGGGCAATAACACCGTGGTCGATCATCTACTATATAACGATAACTAAAAACCATAAGGATCACACATCACCACCCTGCTGTTTGAGATGAGCGTGTGACTGTGTGTGTGTGTGTGTGAGTGTGTGTGTGTTTGCACAATAACTGACGTATTAAGTAGCTATCTCTGGTTCTTATATTTGTCTTATATAAAGTGGGTACAATTGTAAGAATGTATTTAAATCTGCTTTGTGAATAGAAATGACCTATGCCCATTTTGTTTCAGTAGCTCAGGATATCTTTAGCGTACATTCTTACAAACTTGTGCTCACTTTTTTCTCTCTAGGGCGATATCGAAGATCAGCATCAGCTATATAAGTAATTCTCATGAAATAAAGTTGTTATTAGTACTATTATTATTATAGCAATGCACCTCCCAAATGAGTCATTCAAAGCGCACATGACATTGTAGAATTGAGAATGGATTAAAGTGCATTACGTATTATTACTGGTTGCAAACAATGTTGCTCCCCACAACTTATTAAGTCAACAACTGTCCCCAGAATTCAATTTATTACTTTATCAGCTTATTCCGTTCCCGTAACCAAATCATATCTTGTAAGCTGTTTCATGCCTCGCAGGGAATTAGATCAGCAGATTTCAGCGCTTTCTGCCTTATGGTCACAAATGACTGCCGATTGTGACGCTACCTGGAGTCCTCGCTTTTGATTGTTCTGGTATCGATTTTTACACCCGTGAATGGATTTTAATTCTGTTTTTGGCAAATGAGCAATAAATCGAATATTTAATATATTGACTCCTTTTAAGTCATGTTCAAAGGCAGACGCAGATCGAATATCATCTTATATCTGTACAAACGAAGACCCGGTCGTGAATTCATAAAAATTTTCAAGAGAAAGGCGGGTTTTTACTCCAGTTTCAGTGTTATATATCAAAGTTTTACTCAAGGGAAAAAACTGCATGTATATTTTCTATACGAAAAAGTAAACAGGTGACATTATCATACCGGTATCATTAATAGATTTTAGTTGGATATGAGACGCCATAGCTAGGGGCGTAGCCAGCGCGCTCCATTTAAAAGAACCAACAAAAACAAAACAAAAAAATATACAAAAACAACCCCCTCCAAAAAAACCCAAACCAAATGAGCAAAAAAAATAAAAAATATAAAAAAAATACCCCGGAACGTTTCCAGGAATAAGTTTGCATTACTGTTATATGACTTGGTTCTGAGTAATTCAGGACTCATGGTACTACATTAGTGTCCATAGTAAACATTTGGAACAACATGATATTAAATATCAAATAACTTTAAATTTCTGAATACTCTAGACATATCTTGATGCAAGCTTCTGTGTAGAGAAAACCATTTGAGCCGAAGCATTTTTGGGGCTGATCTACATGTGCTTGAAATATGTGTTTCCAATTGCTCATGAAAAATCAAGTGCTAATTTCAGTAATAAGATTTCCAAACTCAATCCTGTTAAAGAACTGAATTTCTTTCAATAAAACATTATCTCTATTTTTTCAGTTACGGATAGGAGAAGCCCTCAATAAATTCTTTTTACTAAAATTTTACTTTATTATCAACAAATCCTGGCCTTCCAAAGCCATCTCTACTTGTTCTTCACCAATGTCCAGTCTGGTTCATATTCTTCCATATAATTAGTACCGTGAGTCCTTTTGCTTTCATAGTAAACCTATGGAATTACCATCATATTAAAAAATTCAATAATTTAACATTTTTGAACGATCATGATCAAATTTATCATTTTCACTATAGACTCGTCCTTGATGCAAGCTTATGTAGGGACTACCAAATGATCAGCAGCATTTTGATCAACAGAAGAAGAAGAAGAATGTAACAGACCTTAATATGGAAACACGGGTCTGAATATGCTTCCTAGCGGAAAAGAGTACTTCCAAAAGTTATATCGTCATTGTGGCGATAAAAGTGGTATTGCCACTTTAGCAACACAATTTTTCTCCCACTGATATATTTCATTATCTCGTCGTGAAATATATAATAAAAAGCCACTCCCAACCGCGAACAACGTAGACGTAGATCGGTCGTTGCACAGTTCTTCGGCAGACGAGAGTCCATGCTGTTCGCTTTTTGTTTGAGTTCCATTGAACACATCTTTGCTAACCAAGGTTCCGATATGATAACCCTATGAACACCTTGGCGGATCGAACAGATGTTTTAGTGCTTTGTCCTAACGACATCTATTGAATTTCATGAGTTGCCTCCCTTAGTATGTAATGCCAACCAACCAATAGCTTGTTACAGTGTTGCAATGAACATAGGCCAAGGCAAATGACCTAAAAAGGATACTTTGTAAGTTTAACCTGGAAAGTACAGAGGGAAGCCACTACAAGTGTATTTGAGTGAAAGGTATTTGGACAAACACGGACCGGCAGTGGAAAATTGTTTATTTATCAGTCCATTCAAGTTGTGTGCTCCCCTTGTCTAGATCATGTAGGAACAATGTTCAGATTTGAACAACTTAATTTTGACTGGATGCTTTGGCCTGTCGCCGCATCCACTAAAATTCACAGACCCGAAGCACAGAAATATCTGCTCGATAGGCCGAGGTGTAGATAGGGTTATCGTATCGGAACCTTGGCTAGCGAAGATGCAGTGAACATCCTTATTGATTGGTCTATTTTTCTGATAGCATTAGGGTGTACACCATACACAGAGACACACACTATATATTACAACTGCAGTTCTTTCTTGTCCCAAGTGGTCGAGTTGCCTAAAGCGCTCACCGTTACAGATCACTGCCATCTCACCTCTGTCTGCGTGGGTTCGAGTCTCGGATTCGGCCAATGTGTGTATGTGAGAAAGCTTGCCAGTAGCTTTCGTGGGTCGGAGGTTCTTTCCGGGGTTTTCCTGGGTTCTTCCTCCACGATTTATACTGGTCGCCATGTATAGCCTATCTTGTGCTGAAAAATGGCGTAAAACCCTACAAAACAACAATTGTCCATTGAAATGTTTTCAATCATTGACAGAATGGACGGAGATGCACTAAACAGTTTATAAATTCCTCTGTGCTGAAATATCGACTCCACCAATTTGAACAGAGGGTTCGCGCTCTTTTTATATTATGTGTTATCTTAACAATGGGGGGAGGGTGTTCAGAATATTGGAACAGTATTTGTCTGTGAATAATAAATGATTTTATTAATTTTCCTATGTAGATGGGAAAAAAGACAAAACAAACTGAAGAGAAATAAAAGCGTGGACAAAATTAACATTCATGAGTTATTTGCATTAAAATAAAGGATAGATTGCAGCAACTTGTACTCTTTCACTGCAGGGAAATAGAAGGAATTAAAATAAAACCTCAGAAGTCAGCTTATATTCCATTACGTTTATAACGAATAACGTACACCGTGATCTGCCAGCACAGTGTGCAATGGCAATTCCGGTTTGTGCGTGCGCATCAACCACCAACTAAAACGATAATTCCCAAATGACGGTAAAACATCGGGACAATCAAATCTCGAGATTACACAATCATGTTAAATGACAGCATAGTATTGAATAAAAATGCTCTCTACCCATTCACACCTTTAAAATTAATCCAATTTAGAGTCCATTTAGGTGATACTAGTATTCAATTACAAATGGCAAAAGCGCAATGTTGAAGTGGGATTATGTTACAAGTATACATTAACTCGCAATCATTAATGACAGGTACACTGACAGGTAAAAGATATTGACATGTAGCAAAAGTAAATATTCCTTCTGAGTGTTTGAGTACGATTTTTTAAATCTCTTTTTCTCGTAATGTTAGCGGTATATAGTAAATATTATTGTGAGATTACGCCTAAAGAATAGGGGAGAAAACTCACCACCCAAAAGTATGACAATCAACGCCTATTAATCACTACTAGTATTCAAGACGAATAAGCTTGTGTCAGTTCGGTTCAATATTGTAACTTTATCATTATTTAATATATTCAATTTCTTCTCTTCCATTCATTTTTGTCGAAACCAATTTCCTTTGAATCTCTCTAATTGTGAAGTAAACCATGATCTAGATTGTTAGGAGTAAAAGTCACGTGCTTTGTTACCTTTGACTGACCAATCAATTGTTAATGATAATTTGTCGCTCCGTGAGTGTTTTCTCAACTGAGATTATTGATTTTGAATGTAAAAATGATCTTCACACATGTTTGTCCGTGTGTGTGCGCGTCTTTATAGGGGTATACTTGGTTGTAAGTGAGTTTCAATAGACTTATATGATTATGGTTGAGTATTTACAAAAGTGAGAAACACAGAGAGACAGTCAGGCAGAGAGAGGAAGCAGTGGAAATATGGTTAAAAAAAGAGAGTTTCCCTATTTGTTCGACCTAACAACGGACTTCCTTAGGGGAAAAAATGAACAAAACACAGACATTCTCTGAGATTAACACGCGTTGAACAATAATATTTTACATCCTGGGACAAACGAGAAAACTATCCAAAACATTAAAACTAAAAAATATATTTTAAATAAAACTGAACAATACTTAAAAACAAATACAGAGAATTTCCTACATCTCAACAAATAAGCATAGTATCTACGAATATCAATCACGACTCGTAACTAGGAAATTAGTATTGATGTATAAATGCTAGGGCTGTAGGAGACACGGGTGGCCAAGTGGTCTAAGGATCTCGCCTTTACATGTAGGAGACACGGGTGGCCAAGTGGTCTAAGGATCTCGCCTTTACAGATCACTGACATCTCACTTCTGTCCACGTGGGATCGAGCCCCACCGTGGTATGTGACAAAGGTTGCCAGTAGCTCCCCGTGGGTAAGTGGTTCTTCCAGGGTTTTTTTTCCGGGTTCTCCACCAGATATACCGGCCTCCATGTATAGCCTATTATGTGCTGAAAAATTACGTTAACCCATAACAACAACAACCTTAGGCCCAATAGTTTTCAATACTCATTTTATAAGCTATACATACTTCTTCCAGGTACTCACATGAGAAGCAATGGGTAACGTCAGACGTCAGTCAGAACAAACAGTGTGCACCACGCATCCCTAGCTTGAGCTATTTCGCAGTAATAACAAATTGTTGTTTTTCTTTTTTTGAGTCCAAAAAAGTATTTTCCAAGTTCTATCAGAGACTTTGTATGACATCAGATCAGAGTCTATGCTGTTCCTTCAGTATGTGATTTAAAGCAGATAGCGTAGACCTGATCTAATGGGGATTACAACACAGCAAATCTGGATCTATGTTGCTCATTGCCGTTGTGCGTTATAGGCGGATAAGTAAGGTTTCTGCGACAAATTTGTTCTTGTGTCGAACTTTCATCTTCTTTTTGCTTGTCCTGAAAGTTTTATTTCCAAATAATGAGAGCGCAGCTAAAAGCATGGAGGATTGGAGGAATCGCATCCAAATTAAACAATTTGACACAGACATAAATAAAATTATATAGAATCCATATTTTTCTTGTCTTATTTTTCTATGTGCTGACGCTTCTCTCCATTTTTCCTTTCCTTTGTATGTTTAGTTTTTAAGAATCTTGGCTATGCCACTGCATTAAGCGTTCTATACGATTTTGTGGACCTCAATTTTAGAGTGTAACAACTGCTGAGGCTTCTTGGAGAAACACTCAGACTGGAGTAAGACTTGTATTTTGTTCAGTATAACCCAAGTCCAACTTCCTTCGGTGTTCCACAAGGATTTGTTCTCGGCCCCGTTCTCTTCATTCTATACACCTAACTGCTCTCAAGCGTTATAGTTCGACATTCGGTGTCTCACCAATTGTACTCTGGTGACACTCAAATATACAAATCCAGCTGCTCAACTGAAGTTGAGGCTAACCAAATACAGAAATCTAGATGCCCAACGGAAGTTGATGTTCCCATCCAAAGCGTAGAGAGGATCATTTCCGATTTGAAGTCATGGATGACATGTAACAAGCTGCAGATGAAAGATGACACACTTGAAACAATCTTCATCACCAAGCAAAGACTTTCTCATTCACATCCTTTACCTCAAACAATAACTATCAGCAATACCAACATTAAATTAACACGGTACGAAACCAAGGTGTCACTCTCAACAGTAGTCTCTCATTACACCAACATGTCATGTACAGAAGCAAGGCTGTATATGTGGAGCTGAGACACAACAACTACATTCGCAATTTTCTTTTGGCTGATGCCGCTAAAACACGTGTGTGTTCCTTAGTACATTCAAGACTGGACTATTGTAATTCACTTCTATCTGTTCGTCTCAGTATCTACAACATAAACTTCAAAACGTTCAAAAAACAGCTGCTCCGATCATCCGTAGAGGACGAAGAACAGAGCACACCTCTCCCCTGTTGCTTAACCTCCACTGGCTACCGGTCTGGTACAGAATCAAAAACAATCTGCTCACTATGCTAAATTTCGTTGACTGGCTCCAATCCAACACAGATATCTGTCCTCACCAATGTGTATACCCCATCTAGAAACTTACGCTCCTCTTCCGACACTCATATTCTCATTATTCCCACTGTTAAAACGAAGACATACGGATAACGTTGTTTTGCGTACCAGGGTCCAACTACGAGGAACGAATTGCCCATTGATCGTCGACACAAGGAAACTGACTTTAATATTGTAAAGCACTTAGAGCCTCTAAAGATTAGGCGCTGTACTAAATTGTTGTTGTTGTTGTTGTTGTTGTTGTTATTATTATTATTATTATTATTATTATTATTATTATTATTATTGATTCAGATCAGCCATCAAGAAGCAGGTCATTTTGAAAACTAACTGGAAATGGGCTCATTGTACACGTGAAAATACAAAGGATCAAATAAAAAATTATCATATACAATAGCATACTATGGAAAAAGCTTGGTTCGGCACGGAGAAAGAGGGAGGGAGGGAAGGAGGGAGAATTCTTATTAGTATTTCTTTCAAACATATGTTAAGTGCAAATTAAAGTATTATTTCGGGTTCTACTTATTTTTTTGCAAAATTCGCGAGCAGAATGTATCAGCTTAATGAAGTAGTTGAATTCTTGTATCATATATTTTCGAACAAAACAATTCGAGAAACGAAAGAAGCACGAAATGCACATCCATCGAGGTAATCTGCCTTCGGAAAATCGCGAAATTTAGTAACTTTGAACAAAAGTATGTTTTCAATATTATATTGTATTGCTTTAAAAGTATTCTAATTAATCCAAGATAGTACAATAGTCTGAATTTTAAAATGAAGACCCAACAAAACTGAATTAATATTTTTGTATCATAATACCCAGCAGTTTGCCATCGACTGTACTGTGTTTAATGGCATTACGCGCTGAATCGCATACGTCTGACTCACATATCTAGTCATTGTCGAATAGTTTATTCGATTACGATGTTCAATAAATAATGGAGTGATAAGAGAACCGTCAAATTTCCATTTGCTTTTCATGGTGTGGCGGAGATAAGTGGAATCGATTGAAAGCTCCGGAACATAATCTTGATGGATTGGAAAAAAATGGCTGGCATTAAGGAATATCCAGCTGACAAGAAAAACAGACCTTTTTCTAAAATGTCTTCGTGACGGACAATTACAAACTAACACAGATTTGTACATGTACATCTTTTAGCAAAATGTGTACATGTACATATTTCTCATATTTTTAGTTATAATTGGACAATACAGCTAAAACTAATTAGCATTCCTTTCACATGAATAAATTAAAAAGAGCTGGTAGTCTTAGTACTAATATTACTATTCCTACTTCGTGTGGACGTTCAGGCTACGACATCGTAGCTATGGTTATCTCTGATAAGGAATTAACCTCTCTTGATATTTTCAGGAGAGTCTTTATTCAGTCGAATAGCCCAAACCCGACTGTGAGTGTATATATATATATATATATATATATATATATATATATATATATATATATATATATATATATATATATATATATATATATATATATATACCACAGTACCCATCTTCGCTAGCCAATATTCCGATGTGATAACCCTATCTACACCTTGGTGTATCGAGCAGATATTTCTGAGTGTTCGGTCTGTGAATTTCAATGGATGCGGCGGCAACCACCGCATCCAATAAAAATTAAGTTGTTCAAATATGAACACTATTCCAACGTGATCTAGACAAGCGGAGCACACAACTTGAATGGACTGATAATAAGCAATTTTCCACTGCCAGTCCGTGTTTTCACAAATACCTTTCACTCTAGTAGACATGTAAAGGCTTAACTATGGTACTGAGTCATACTTTCGATGTTAAACTTAGAAAGTATCCATTTTAAGTCATTTGCCTCCACCATTTTCAGCCGATGTACAAATGCACCACGCTATTGGTTAGTTGGCATTACATACTAAGGGAGGCAACTCATGAAATCCAATTGACGTCTCTTGAACAAAGCACCAATATATCTGTTCGATCCGCCAAGGTGTAGATAGGGTTATTATATCGAAACCTTGGCTAGCGAGGATACATGGTATTTGTATTATAAAATTAGTCCGAGTTCATCTGGCCCTTCTCGCCCCATTTTAGATGTTTTAACATTAATGTTGGCATGTGAGGTGAGAGCAGTGGCGGCATAGGGTAGCCGCTTACTGACGCGCTTAAAGAGTGTTACACCGGGTCATACCTGCATGAAATAAGCAGAAGATGAAATTTTCTCAGAAATTGAGACTGTATTTAATCCGCTGACAGACGAGACAAAAATAACGGCGCTGATGAAATTTTATTTTATACTAGTCGCATGTCTACACAACTTTTGCAACCTACAACTCAGTGACGTCATAGATCTAGTAGTCGCTTGATATAAAAATATAATATGAAAGTTGCATAGTGCTGTAAAGAAAACAAAAGGACGCATAATTCTCAACACATTTACTCTGCGAACAACGACCAAAAACCTGTCACTACCGCAGAAACGTGGAGAATTCCAGATTAATCAGGCATAGACCACGTGTCAACGCGGTTTTATTGGTATCACGTGACTATCACAATGACGTGCTCTCTGATTGATGAATCTGGCTTACTCAAGGTTGCTTCGACAGCCACAAGTTTGTAGACAATACAGTGACGAATACGAGTATAAAGATTACTATTATGGTGACGACACTAATGATGATGATATTCTTTCTGCAGAGGCTGCTGTATTTGACATAAGATGTATTTCGAATAAATATGTTCGGTGTCATATTTTAATATAAAAGTAAGTACATATCCTCATTTTTTAATAGTGATTTCATTCATCAGTTTGCTGTCCAATATAAATCCTGTACTAATACAGAGAATGGTGTTAAAAGTGGTTTTCATCTTGTCTTCATTGTTGTCTCCGTTTTTGTGAAGAAGAAAGAGAATGAAAATTGTACCCTAGCAGATATGGTAGTTTGATCGTTTTTTTAAATATATTTTTGTTGTAGAAATTATTGCTGATGATAACGATTAAGGTGATTTGGGTGTGTCTGAAGTGGTGGCTGTAACGACGACGATTGTGACGACGACAAGATTAATTGACTATATTGATATTGATGATGACGATGACGATGATAGCTTTGGTGGCTGGTGTTCATTCTGAAATGTACGAGTAAGCTAAAACAAGTTGAGAGAGGTAAAGGTTTACTTTAACCTAATTATGAACGAGTTGTTCAGTAATCTAAAGTGAGAAGCGTTTTGTTTCATTTTTAAGTCCCAGGGAGTCGTGTGCTGAAAACATCCATTAATAAAAGCATTCTTGCTATGCCTTCACATAACAGTATTTTAGCAAGATATCAGCACTTCAAAAACGTTCTTAAAAGTGATGATATTCATACAAAATGATGCTCCAGATTTTAAAAAGACAAAATATAAAATAATTGCCAGTTTATTCGATTTTTCTTCTTTTGCAAAATATATTATAGACGATCTATATTTCACAAAGTATTAACTGATATCAAATTCCGACATTCAAATATAGTAAACACCACTTTTGCAAAATGCGACGCCTCCCCTGCTTCCCCGTGGCATGATCCAAAGACTTTGCATAGTCACTAGTGCAGAAAAGTAGATCACTCTACTGTAATCCTAATAGCAGGTCACTAAGGTGATTATATTCCAAACAGTAAATAAAACATCCATAAACTTGTAATACGACAGTTTACAAAACAGTGTCGAAGGAACTGGGTGTAACAGTGTGAATTTTGTAAGATGTTATTGCAACACAACTGAGTGAATCTTGACGCGGTCAGTGTAACACGAAACAAATTAAATTGACTAATGAGATGCCGTAATGAATCACTAAACTACAATTGTGTAACACTCTGGTTTGGGGCATGAATGAGTTTTAATTAGGATAACGGTCAGACACATGGAAAGGCAAGGAGAATGTGGGTTTAAGTATCGGAAAACGAGAAAGTGGAGACAAACCAGAAGCAATTTGTGCCATTTGAATTAAGTGTCATAAAGTGAAATTTTCCAAGAAGCGGTTTCTGTAATGGGGTAGAATAAAAAACTTATTCTAACCTCGATTGGCGTGTGTTAATTTCGGCGGTTAGATAAATTCAATCCTGACTGGCTAAGCTAAATAACGGGTGTATGTTCCCAGACGAAATTCAATGTTTTAAGTATTTTCCCTCGCGAAATTAGTCAGTCCAAGTTTTTCTGAAGAAGGGGAAGTCTTGACTCCTGGGAAGTGAAAAAGTATCTTCTCGTTATGAATTATCAAAGGGACGGGTATCTGGAAGTTTGAGGGACACGGAACGTAACGATAAAGTTAGATTCTGCTACATCAAAGCGATCGAGTCTCGGAAAACACAAGGTTGGTCTCGATCTCATGCAAATATCCTTATATGAGTTCGTAATTATTTGCTAAATTTATTTGTAGTAAATTCATACATCAATTTTCCATTGATGATTCGAAGGTTAACTATTTGCATTCATTTGCCTTGAATATTATATGACTCGTTTATTCTTGGAATTTCATGCATTACTTTCGATACGAATTTGAGAGAATTTTGTGAATTTTATCTGTCTAAAATGATATGAATCATGTATACTAGGAATTGGGTATTACTATGTCTGGAAACGTTATGCTAATGAATTGTTTGTTAGCAAAATATTATAGTTAAGACGTGAAGTGAATTTCATTAACTCAATTTTATAATTAAGAATTTTGTTAGCCGAGAATCAATGGTATTAGTATTGAGAACGCCCGCTAGCCGACATTTAGTCCAGTTAATGATTTATAGTCCACAGTAGGGCGTATGAATGGTTTATTAAGAGGTCTATATTATGTCAAAGTCCCGTTAGGATTGCAAAATAGTCGCTAGGGGGAACATTAATCTTTTTGTACGAGGGTTGTGTATCAGCTATCAGACTGCAAACTGGCCCATATTAGCCTTAGGATATTATGAACTTCTGAGAGAGTGTCGGTGTAAGGTAATGTTGTTTATATTTGCAACGTGCACCATAGAGAGAATGTTGGTATACCTCTATGTTGCATTCATGTACTGTGCTGAAATTTCTTTGGATATTGTACTTGTGAAAACTGTACATGATTTAAGCACATAGCTGACTAAAATGACCGCACCCTTGTGCTAAAACATCAGCCTGAAATGGTCTAAAGTATATTATCTTTAACAGTTATTAAAATAAGAAAGCGAATTTTGCCAGACTAGAGATACCAGTTTCTGAATGTACAAGATTAAACTGGCACGTATATAAAACATAAAAAAGAGAAACTATCGACTATTTTTTATAATTTGCCTCTGAAGTACAGGAAGTGAAAATGACCAAGCGGAGCTAGCATGCTTTTGAAAGGACACATCCGAATTAAGGCCGAGCTGTATGCAACATAATCCATATTACACACATCAATCATACACCAAAATAAAAGAAATTAAAAGTTCTTTGAACAATACCTAAGATACACAAGGTCTTTTTTTAAATAGTCAGTATAACCATTGATAAAAACTGGAGAAATTCTTTTCTTTAAAAATCTAACCCTATATACAAAATACGAAACTGTAGAGCGCCACCTTAGACTCTGTTGAATGACGATATCTAACGTAACGAGATAGTGGGTAATGTTCGACACAGAAGAAAAAACCTTACAAATATTTAGGTTGTCTATTATTTGTTTTAAAGGGGAAATAGCTATATAATCGTACCCATACAGAAACAAAGAGAGGAAAAAATTACGGTTGATGATCCGAATGGAGGATGGTGAGAGAAAGTGAGGAGAAAAATACGGTTGATTATACGAGAGAGAGAGAGAGAGAGAGAGAGAGAGAGAGAGAGAGAGAGAGAGAGAGAGAAGCAAAAGTAACACGTCGACTCTAATCTGCACCAACGTAGAATTTGGAAGGACCTGCAAGCAATCAGGTTATGCTGGCATGCAAGGGGATTTAAGTTCGATCGTTCACACGATTTCATGCTGAAATTTGTCATATTGGTATATACAGAATGGATAATTGCATCTTTTAAACAAATTTGGTAATTTTATTTCTAAGAGAAAATGTATAATTCAAAAAGCATGTACAATTTCATTTTATTTAATTAATTGATTAAACTGTTATATTTTACATATTACATACGGGAGCTCGTGTTGTCTTATTCTATATCTCTGTTCAAATCTTTGTTTATTCCACCCATCAATTGCACATGTTATTTTATTATTTACTCTATCCGAGGAATAACACTGTGGTCGTGGTCGACCATCCTCTAGATAACGATAACCACAACCCACAGGTATCACTGAGCGAAATGCAAAACTTAAAAAAAAAAATCACTGCAGTGTGAAATGTAGATCACTGCGATATACTTTTGCCCTTGGTAATTAGTACCCTCAGTTGTGAAAATACCCAACAACGTTTATGACTGTACTTACAGTAGTGTTGGGCAAACATAACTAAATACAATAACTTAATGTAAACCTCGGAGACTGAAAAGATGGTCATGGTAACTTACATTTACCCTGGATGAGCTGTACCCTCGATGATAAATACACTAGTCAGGCTTCCGGAATGTGCACACGAAGGTGTCAGAGTTACTGAGATAAATGCAGAATTCTAACATAATCGCTGGAGCGTGTAACGCAAGTCACAGTTGACATACTTTCGCCCTTGGAGAGATTATTAACATCCAAGATGGATATACCACTCACCTAATTTAATTACTGTTCACGCGTGAGTTTGTCAGAGAAACTGAGCCAAATGCAAGAACATAGTGTAATTGCTGGGGCGTGAATCCGTCAGATGAATACACCCATCAGGTTTTAGTAATGTACACACAAAGTGTCAGATAAACTGAACCAAATCCGAAACACGTAACGTAATTTCTGGAAAGTGAAACGTTGATCAATATAATTTACTTTAGCAGTCGTGTCTAGTACCCTCCAAAATGAATACGCCCATGTCTGATAAATCAAAACCCCGAATCTGTGTTGATACTGATAGACGATATGAGGGTATGATGTCACCTGTTTATTAAAATGTGCAATTATGCTGCATGAACATTTTTCCGGAACACATCAACGTACTGTTTAGACACTTACCGGTATTTGGTAACAGCCATATCTAGTGCGAAATTCAGAATGTCCACAGGATGGAGGGTTACACTATACCACTTGGATTTACAAGTCGCCAAATACAGGATTTTATCCGGAAATATTATTTACATATCGGCAAAAGAACCCTTCAGCCGACGTTAGCTCAACAGCCGCAAGAAATACCGTTAAGTGTCTAAAATGTACACCGATGTGTTTAGAAAGTATATCTGCAGGTTTTAATATGTACATGCGATATCAGCTCCTAAACCGGCAGTCATTATCATTATAGATATGGGGCTGATTTTTCGGCCTCAATACGGCCATGAAGTTTTTTGACTGCACATACAACGGTGTCGGATAAACTAAGCTAATTGCAAGAATTTTACTTTGACACATTCGACGATTTAGGCGTGGGAAATGTGACAATATATGAACACTACTAAATACCATTATGTCAAAATGACGGTATTGAAAACAAGAAGACCAGAACATGCATGTCGAGCCCACGAGGAAAGCATTCCTGTATAATATGTAACCTTGACAACATGATCAAAAGGCTGAGAAAGCCTGTCACGGAATGAATTATCTTAGGTTTATAATGATTCACCCATGTATCAAAAAAGAGAAAGAAACGAGAAAAAATATAAGCAAATGAAAATAGCTTTAATCAGAATCATTCGCAAATTTTCTATGACTGTGACTCTGACAACAAACTCGAAGGGGCGAGAGAACTTGTCGCTGAATGAATTTTCTCAGCTTGATAATGATTCATCCCAAGCATGAAGAGGATTTTAGATAGAAAGAGTGTGTGGTCAAATTGATAATAACTCATGCCAAGTAAGATGAACATTTATCATGGGGTTTAGGAAAATTAGTAAATGTAAGGAAAAAAATATTAAAAAGCCTTAACGCATTATATGTTTGACTGGAACCTAGATCCAAAGGTTAAAGGAACGAGAGAGAATGTTGTAGAGTGAACAGTTTTTAACTTCATGCTAATTGATGTGGAGTATAATAAGGCTTCATAATAATTGATGTGGAGTATAATGAAGCTTCATACTAATTGATGTGGAGTATAATGAGGCTTCATACTAATTGATGTGGAGTATAATGAAGCTTCATACTAATTGATGTGGAGTATAATGAGGCTTCATAATAATTGATGTGGAGTATAATAAGGCTTTATACTAATTGATGTGGAGTATAATGAGGCTTCATAATAATTGATGTGGAGTATAATAAGGCTTCATAATAATTGATGTGGAGTATAATGAAGCTTCATACTAATTGATGTGGAGTATAATGAGGCTTCATACTAATTGATGTGGAGTATAATGAGGCTCCATCCTAATTGATGTGGAGTATAATGAGGCTTCATACTAATTGATGTGGAGTATAATGAGGCTCCATCCTAATTGATGCAGAGTATAATGAGGCTTCATACTAATTGATGTTGAGCATAATGCGGCTTTATCCAGGAAATATATGAAACTTAAGAACTAGAACCATTAACTTTAACAACAACAAAAAATAATTAAAAACAAACGTTGATGGTGCTGCGACCGACCTTGGAAAAGGTATTGGTATGTATCGCTTTCCACTAACGAGGGCTTGACCAAACAATGTAGAAACATATGAGTATATACTTATAACAGGTGAAATGTATCTTAAAGTATCTAAGATAATGCAGACTGGGGCTTACCCAAACTCTGATGTTAAATTGTTGCAGTGTTTTTTTAAAGCAAATCTTTTACTGTTGTTTCAACAATTTTTGTTAAAAAGAGTTTTCATACATAATGCATCCCAAAAGACTGGCGTTAAATAAACTTTATTGAATTTTTTTTCTCAGAGTTAATGGATTTCTCAAACTTTTGATGCTTTATCACATATTGAGAGACACGTTTTGAAAAAGTGAATATTACACAGAAATGCTTCTATATCGTGCTTCAGCAGTCCAGTATCACGCATGCTACATCATGGGATACCCAAAGAATTCCCGAAAAGTGCAAATTGTCACTCCGAGTTTAAAGGGATGGCGCCGTGTTTGACACGTTTCTGGTTGAATATTGGGATCACGGAAAGGTTATCGGATATGCCATCTGTAATTAAAAACACAAAGAAGTATTTCACAGTCTTATCTAGAGAGCGGTTCAGGTTACTTCAACGACCTAGTCGTGACACTTCCTTTGTTTCGGAGTGTGGATAATGTCACCGACTATGAGTTGTTAGAATTCGCGATTTCCTGCTTCAACGACCAATAAAACCTATCAATTATGATTAGCAAAAATATAACTTAAGAAAGAAATTGATCCGCGCATAAAGAAGAATATGCACGGTTCAAATTGGAAAAAATATACAATTTACGATGGGAAAAAGTCCAAGTCATCGCTGAGAACTCGTCCGATAAACGAGTCCCCCTAACTTTTACAAATACCAATGGACGGTTTCTTGATCGTTTGTCAGCATTACTACAAGTTTGGAAGCTGATTCATCGGACTAGTTTAGAAGCCGAAACCAAGCTACGAAATGGCGTACATCCATACGTTTAGTCATATAACGCTCTGGTAGGTCAAAGTCTATACTTTCCACTGTACTGATGTACCAGAAAAATATAATTAAACCCCACCCCACGAAACACAATCTTCTTCTTGAAGGAGGTATACATGATGGCAGGACAATTTCGCACTTACAAAAAAAGCATAACGGTCAAGTGGGTCGAACGGACTGGCAACATCTTCTGTTTTGACTGAACAACTTTCAAGCAAACGTTATTACTCGAAATTCATCTAGATCCACCAGCAGGACGGAATATACCAAAGTAGCAAATTCAGAAAGTCCACTGATTGTAGTGCTGTGGTACTGAAACCATATCTGCATATGACAGAAGACTGAAAGTGTAACGTTATTGAGGGAATACATTTAAGCATTTTCCATGATTTCAAGAGATTACTGTATCTACTTAGTATGTAAACAAACCTAATTACTTCTGAGGGATAGAGCTTGTATTTTGTTTCAAATGTGAAATCAAAAGTTCAAATTTAAAAAGCCATAGTTGTTTTATAGTTGTAGTTTTTTTTTTGTTTTTTTTTTCCAGTCAAGAAAAAAGCTAGGAAGGGCAGGCATAAACAGATTTATTTTAATTTTTCCTACCGACTGCACGAAAATATTTGGAATCGTTTCGGAACAAATCTGCGTTCTATCTAGAAACTGCAGTCGTGAAAGTGAACGTCGCAAGGTAATTGACTATGACTCTATCAATAATGAACTCGATAGACTCCCACCAATGCCATCCCGACGAACCCAAACTGAACTCGAGGGACTCCCACCCACACCATCACACCGAACCGAAAGATGGACTCGATGGACTCCCACCCACGCCATTCCATCGAACCCCAAAATAATCAAACTGGACTCCCACCCACTCCATCCCGACGAACCTAAATTGAACTCGAAGAACTCCCACAACGCCATCCCACCGAACCCAAAATGAACTCGAAGGACTCCCACCCACGCCATTCCATTGTACCCAAAAGGCACATCAATATTAACACACTGCTTCTAAACCGAAGTAAACAAATATTATGAAAGATTTGAGTTAGAAATAACAGACGTTGAAACTCCCATTTCGCAATCAAAAGATGTAAAACTCAATTTAGAAACGAAGAACAACATTAAAACCATCCACTGCCAGGCCATTTACAAGTCTAGACGGATAGGCTTAGTCTGATTTTCCAATAAATTTCATATTTCTCTCTCTTACTCGTATATATCACATCTGAATCACGATTTGATTTATGCTTGAACAAAATTTACAGATCTGCCGCATACAAGGGAAAGAGGCTTTAACCTAGATTAAATGTTATGATCAAATATAGTAAAATTTCACGATCTATTGAATATATATGTGTGTGTAAATTATACATTTTCCACAAGTTCTGTGTCGTATGATAGTCCTGTTATTCTCTGCATAATAATTCGCTTTCAAATTTATTGTTCTTAGTTTTCACACGACCAAATACTGATTTTATGCCATAACAAACATCATAAATTCCCGAATAAAGGTGAGATTAGTGATGGATAAAGGATCATCTATGCCAAACTTTATACCAGCCATAATCAAAAAATTAGGAAAACTATACATGTTATGTCGCATTTGTACTCTTCGTATTAGAAATAAATCTTTCATCATAATTATAGACGTAACCTCATCTGTGCTAAGGGAAAAGCTATGGAAAGCCTAATCATATTTGGGGTTTTTCGCCGGGGGGGGGTTTCCATCACGTGCTTTCTTAAAAAAAAAAATAATAATAAAAAAATATGATGTCATCCGAATGCTTGCTTTGGTGACAGCTATGTCTACGCTAGACTAGAAATGTATTCCAATGACAAGAATGCTCTGCGACTCTCTTTATAAGACCGTAATGTTTCAGAAACTGACCCTAATGTAAAACATAACGTGTGACAGAAGGACGACATTGAAATTTCAACTGCAGCTTTCACATTGGATCAACTTTTGTCCGCTACAGCACCTCATACATTAGACGTCTATTTCACATTTGTGGCAGAGAACAATAAAAGAAATACAACATCCCTTGCTGAGTTGATCTATTGGTATGATTATCAATGACATGTGATTTAACAAAATTAATACAAACCCATAGATTGTACAGTTTCAAAATTCTCAAATTTATCTTAAACCTGCATTCTGTTATATGTTGCTTTTGTTTCCTAATATTCTTTTCGCAAAGGGAAGTTATTTATTAATATGTTGAAAAAATAGATATTTAAGAAATTGATAATGACATATATATTGATAATGACTAATATATATATATATATATATATATATATATATATATATATATATATATATATATATATATATATATATATATATATATATATATATATATGCGTACGTACATACATACATACTACATGCATACATACATACATACATACATACATACACACATCCATCCATCCATAAATACATATTTCAAGCTATCAATGTACTGCTATAGGTAAGACTACAGTGGGATACGTTATACTGCAACATAACACAATGGGAGTTAATAACATCCCCTTCCTATAGTGCACATTATACTGAGGTGCCTTATAGTGAGGGAAGACATTATTAAACATACATATTGTCCCTTCGTGAATCTATACTAGGTCAGATTTATTCATTCTGATTCATATTATATCATTAAATTTTTAGCATGATGCAAAAAAGCAGATTCAGGAAATTTAAGGTTACAATCATGCCGCTGAAGATTATACAAGTTATGAAAAGAATACTATCTCTTGTATAAATTACATTTACTACAATTTGTGACCAGTACATTTAACATTTGGCACAGTTCAATTGGTTAAAAGTTATAGATCAGGTAGTAATAAAAAACATAAAATATCTTCTTATATTGAAGCTGATTTTTCAAGACAACGAACTCCTTTGTAATACAGTACACTTGAATAGATATTACACGTGTTATAAGTGTGGAAACCTTTTCTTGAGTGATTCCGTCATGGCAGTGTGAAATAGACAATATACCAAGCTAACAAGTTACTGCTAAAGCTATTAATACAGTACATTCTTAAAGTATAAAGAATAATGAATAGTTACACACACACACACACACACACACACACACACACACACACACACACACACACACACACACACACACACACACACACACACACACACACACACATACACACGTGTGTGTGTGTG
>JAECUM010049934.1:0-33101 GCA_016617855.1 Megalonaias nervosa | reverse complement strand
TGCTGTGGTGTAATTAAATCATCATTATATCAATAATAACGCTAACCATGGAATCTCGCACAGGTAAATTAGGTCGACAACGACTAGAGACAATTAAGAAATATCTTCCAGTCCGTAATTCTGTCCAACAAAAATTACGACCGCGGCAGGAGTCTCAGGTGGAATTTACAGAAGGTGCAGAACGGTTATTTAAACCAATTGTTGAACCAACAAAGAAAATTGTTACAGCAAATGAAGTAGTAATCTAATAGGCGGTTCCTAAACCAAAAGCGGGTTCTGGACCAGAGACCCCACCCCCACCCCAATTTGGAGAGAGAGGATTTGTCGGAGAAAGAATATCCTAGTTGAGAAACCTTTTTGGATTGAACAATGAAATATCCTATTACATTTAATCTAACAAACAGATTTAATTCAATCAAATAAGCGACTGTATTAAAAAAGTTGGTCATCACATGGATTCGCAACTGAAAATGACGGTTGGGCAGACATTTATTGACAATATAGTTGATATTTTATTTGATGAATGATATTTAGACAAAAATAAACAGCAGCAATGACGTTCCGTCTACCATCCACTGGGGTCCCTTCTGCCGGTAAAGCCTTTGCCAATAAGGTCCTAAGAGTCCCTTTCATAGACATACCCCCCGGAAAATTTCTAAATATCCCAAACGAAACTTTAGAAACTCAGAGGGCTGTCTATTTCAATGTAAAGACCTATCTTGTGGTCCACGGGCACTCTTTCATTGGTTAAGACCTATCTTGTGGTCCACAGGCACCTTATTGAGACTTTTTTTTGTCCGGCGGACATTCTTTCTGACTGTCCCTGTGTGGGTACCCTTCAGTGAGGTCACAAGGTCACGAGCTCGCACCACCCTGCTGTTTATTTTTGGACGATACAAATATATAGCACGGCACAAACATATAGGACAATACAAACATATAGGACGGCACATACATACACGGGGGATTTACCTACGTTCAACAGATTTTGTACACTCTCCCCATGATAACCCCGTGGTTACATGGGGAGAGTGTATTTATTTTTTTTTCTGTTGAACTTCGTACCCCCAATTATTTATCTTAGAAAAATGGCATCAAAATCGCCTCCATTGACTATGTCAATCATGGGAATCGAACCACAGACCTTGAGTACGAGAATCTAACACTTTAGAACTAGACCACAGACCTATCTTATATATACATGTTCAAAAAATTATTATATACTTACCAGTTAGATGATTTTGAATAGCATTACATTTTCTGATTTTGGAAAACATTATTATAAATAAATCGAGGAATCTGAAATTTTACATATTTAAAATATATTACCGTCTATTTGTACAGAAACACGAAATCCTGTGACAGCGGCTGTGTACGACTCTGCAGTCTGAAAATCAATAGTGGGTTTTTACCAAGCCTTATATACATAATGTGAAGATTCAGAGCATCCAAGTGGAAATCAACACAGGACACTGTTTCAGTACGGCTTAAGATTCCAAGGTTTATGGTTTTCATTGAAACAGACAGACAGACAAAACGAAATCACTAATCGTCTGGAAATCACTTGACAGATTTCTACAGTGCTGTAATCTTACAACAGACAGACTTATGCAGTCGAAAATCATTAAATTCTCTGCATTCCAGTACGGTCTTATATATTAAACATACAGCTCTACCTTACAGACAAACGGACGACAAATGTCCTGATCTACATTCGATAATTCAAATGCGAATTTAAACTAGCTGTAATGGTATTATCTCCCTTTTTGAAACACAAGACAGACGTTATAAGTAATGATTTCTAAAGTTTAGGCAAAATCACCGGTACTGTAATGGCCAAGTGCTAGAGTATTAATTCCGTTTTTACAGTATCTTTTATCATCAAAATTGCTAAGTCCACGTTTAATAATCGTATTTGTCTCGAGCTTGTGAAGATTTGTACGGATAACAATAGTTTTTATAAAGCTAATATTATTGTTTAGTGCTGACTTATAATCGTTAAATTTCATACATTTTTTCACATATCCACGAGGAATACCTTTCGCTTTCTTTGTCAGTTTATTATCGTCGAGAATTACGGCACACATTTTACTTCGAAGTCCAACAAATTCCTTAACAGGCACAAACATAAACTCATCTTTCATTTTGCCAATAACTTTTTTATTTGTATCATCATGAAATCCACTACGTGTCGGATAATCAGATAAATCAAATAAGTCACGGCGGTTATAAATATCCTCATAGACATCTTCACATTTTATATTATAAACTAGCGAATCTGTATCAGTAAATAACAACTCTGAATTTGGCCACTGCTTTTTTGGCAAAATTATAGTGAAAATCGTACATCAGCCACTTTGATATATCAAGTACAGCTGCACCAACATATATTGGTTTATTTAACTTTAAATTTGTCTTTCGTCGTTGTATTGCAACAAGATTTTCATTAAATATTTTCATGCTGACAAAACCATCATTATTAACTAATTTACTTCTGCGATCTATGTCGTTTACATTATCCATAGAAACTCTTTTTCTAATGTTCTCCATTGTCTTTCCAAAAACTGAGTTATTCATTAACTTAAAAAAGTTTTTCTCAAAGTCGGTCTTAGCAATAGCACGACGTTTGGTATTTAAGTCAATATAATTTAACATCCACCTAGACTGATTAAATTTTAGCACACGATGGACTTTTCTCAGAATTAGTCCAGCATCTACTGCTTGTTTTAAATTTTTTTAATGTATCACGTAATTTCTTTTAATTAGCAAATTTGGAACTAACTTATTAACAATGGAATTTTTTACTACTGTCATGGCTCGTTGCTCAGGTGCTAGTAAACTGTAATCTATCATCATAGACTCTGCACAAAATGGGTAGTCGTTGTGTAGATCATGTAACGAACTAGGGTAATCTAGATCAACTTCAACAAAATAACTGACATCGGAAAAATTATTATTAATTTTTCTAGGTAAATCTTTTTCAGTTTCTTTAAGAAATTGATCTGGAGTTATCCAATGAAATCCACCGCAGGGCATTGGCTCTGAGATTGCATACCGTACAAATTAACGCAATCTAGATAAATAATATGATTGGATGGGAGATTTGTATCATAATTTTTTAGATATTTATTATTAGCTACTACATATTTTTTTTGTTATGACGCTAATTCCGCCTCTGATACCTTTTTCAATAAAATTAAACATATCAACATCTGTCAAGAGATCTAATTCTATCTTACTTGTTTTTAGTAGAGCGTCCCACGACAGCCCGGGAGCGGAATAATACCAGCAGGGATCTAGTCCGTAGTTGCTGTAGCTTACTTGACGAAAACTTGCAAAAACATCTGCTAGAAGTAATACATCTGTTTTCAAATATAAATCATGATAATCACCAAATGTTTGACAACTAAATTTATTCCAAATATCTTGTGCATATTTGTATTCGTCGTCTGACACATCTTCACCTTTTAGCTGCGAGTAAAATTCGTCTTTGCTAGGCAGAGAAGTTTCATCAAATCTGCTCCAGTCGTCGAGATACTCATATGGAAAGATACCTTTTTTTTTGTCAGATCGACATAGTTTTCACCAAAGCAACTTCGCAGATTATTAAAAGTGCTGCAATTTTTCTCGAGCTCATCTAATGATGCTGCCATAAATTGCAGACTGTCAATGAAACTTAATTTACCAAGAGTAATTGAGATATATTTTTCAAAATTGTTTGGAATATATTTCATCTTATTATTTAGTTTTAGTTTAGATTTAACCTCATCATCACCAAAAGCTTCTACAATGATATGACTATCATAGCCGCGGAAGTTATGTAAAACGACAGGTATAAACTTTGGTGCATGAAATTTTAAATTACAATTGTTATGAGCCGCTCCACGGTACTGACCGGTCAGATGACAATGATCACGAACTTTATCATGGACTCCGTTAGAGTCTACCAACAACTTCTCGCAGATATGACAATCAACTGCTTCGTTAAATTCAAGTTGTTGCTTAGATGTTATTTTCATTGAAGCTGTCTTAAATAATTTGTTAGAAATTTTATTAACATCATCTATAAGATATTTTAGCAGCCAAATTGCTGGACTTTCAGATTCACTATCTTTACATCTATATAACTTAACCGGACATGAAAACTCATCGTCGACGCAACAAACTATTTTATAAGCTACTCCGCAAGGAATATGTTGCTGTATGTTTCTTGTACTTGATTTATTAGGATTATTTTCAGCGGCAGCCACTGGAACGAGTAGGCACTCAAAATCAGCATAAATAACGAAAGGTATATTTAGCTTATGATCATAATTTTTAAATTTTAAGACTTTTTCTTTTTCGTCCGGCATAGTTATTCTTTGAACATTGGCGCAGTATTTAAGATGTTCCTGTAGTTTCTCATTCTTAGAAAAACCCTGCAAACATCTGTAACAGAAATATTTCTTCTTTTTTTTTTAATTATACTGTCCGCCAACTAAGCCGTTAAAGTTTTTTTTTTATCCAAACGTAATGTTCTCGATAAAATAATAAATTTGCTGTCTTTTGTGTAGCAGTCTCTGAAATATATCTTGGGTAAACATTTTCTCGCTCATCTAGTCCGAAAACATTTACTGAAATATTGTTTAGTTTTTCAAACTTTGGTATCCGATTTTCTGCCACTGGAAAAGTTATTCCGTTAAAATCTAATTCGTTCTTGTACGGCAGATATTTTTCAATTCGGTCACTGTGGTCACTCTGAGGATGTTTCTCAGACAAAATTGCGCAACGAAAACATTGATCGTCGTTGTTTTTGACATTTATACAACATTTTTTGTTTTTAATTTTTTTGAGGGAGATCAACGTAAGAACTACCTCGAAGTACATTATATTTTGCTATGTGAATTAAAAACTTCTTTTATCATCTCAAATTTCCAACCTGATCCTGATGAAGTAAATTACTTCAATTTTTTATTTATTTCTTGGTGTATTTCAGCGGCGACTGTGGCAATATTTGTTCCAGTTAATATTTTTCGTGATTTAGCTGTTAGATATGGTTCTGAAATTTCGCTGTCGAAACTTGTATTTTCAAAACTTATATCAAATATATCTTTTTCGATTGCATGTAACTTTGATAAAATCATATGATACTGAACGATTAGTTTGATACTTTTGTGAGCTGCAAGTTCTTGAGCTATAACTGGTTGTAAAAGATGATATAAATTTGTGGAGTTAAAATTTGCTTAAACATTTTAATCATCAAATTTGTAACTGTTGTCGTATCCGGAAAATGCTGTAGCAATTTGTTCTGTTTTGCTAATGCGCTTTTTAGCAATATCTCGCAATTTTAGCATTATATATAGTATATTTTATCTTTAATTGAAAATTATGTAAATAAACAATTAGAGATATAAAATCCCTATAGTATAATGACAGAAATTCTGAGATATATGAGATTGACAGCAACCGAGCAAGAAATTTATCATGTTCATCCAAAGTACAACGTATATGCTGCAAATGCACTTGGTTCAGTTATTTGTATAAAATCTCAAAAACCTATAGGAAAACCAACCCCAGCTGGAATGATAATTTCAGCAAAAGGCGATGATACAGATACGACCGAAATGTTTAGAAAAGATTTTGTTTATAGTTTGTTCTGCGATGAAATTCCAGCTGGACAACGAGTCTATCGAGTAAATAAATAATTCTACCAGCGATGATAATATTGAGAATTTAGCTTTACAAAATGAATTTCAACTTCATCCAAAGTTTGATTTGTATGAGGCAAATGACAAAGGAATTATTCGAAAAAGAAAAACTAAAAAAGTATTAGGCAATTTGCAAAATAATGGATATTTGCTTGTAGTTGTTCGTGGAACTAAAACATATTTTGTTGACTATCAATCGGATAGGTTTGTTTGTGAAACATTATGCGAACTAATACCGAATGGTTTAGTTATCGATCACATCAACAACATTAAAATTGTTAATAGGATTGAAAACCTAGATTTAGTTACATTAAAAGAAAATCCCCGACGTGGAGCTGGTTCTGATGGATCTAATTTTAAAGATCCAAAATCAGTTATTTCAATAAATCTTGAAACTGAAGAAGAAATAAAATTAAATCGATCACAGCTGCTGGGAAATATCATAAAATTAATTCACGGCGAGTAAAAGATGTAGCTGATGGTGTACACAAATCGGTAACATCGACGTTAACATTTAATAGATTTAGTTTTAAATACATTGATTAATGATGTTTCTTAATTTAGTTTTAGTTAAGCAATTATGTGCAAACATCAGAATATCATCTCGATCAAATTTTAGTGTTATAAACGCACTATCATTAAGTTTATTTTTTTCTGCTGCTGTTAGTAATATCCTATCTTTTTCTCCAGACATTACAATAACATTAACCGAATAAGCATTATAACCCGACAGACATTTTCGAACTGCTTCGGCTAGTTCTCTATAATTTAATATATTATCTTTTGATGATATTTTACATCAGGAGATTTCGTTTGGCTTGTCATTATTATTATAAATTAGATAAAAATATATTATAATAAGGATTTAATGAAACGGCTTGCTGATATATATTCGGGAGATTTCATCGCCAGCGATAAAGTCGCCAACGACACAATCGCAGGAGATTTTATCTCTACCGATATAAACAAATTTGCTTGGCTATAGCTAAGATGATATTATGTACAACAACGAAGATGATGATGAAGTAGTTACTGTGGCTGACAGAAAAAATTACAGCAGGCCGACAACTGGACGATATAATGTTAAATATCATATCGCTAAAAAAATAATAAAATTTAATTTTACAGTTACCGAGCAACAAATGTTTTGGCAGCTTATCAAACCTTTTCTTAACGTAAAAGTGACTGGCCATCAAAGAAATATAAAATATAATTTTATTTTTGTTAAAATATTTAATTTAATGCCAGTTGATAATACAAGAAAATTACATTTAATTTCGGTATGTAAAACTATTAAATGTGAATCTGTACTTATGAAATACGAACAAATTTATAATAACATTATTGTATCGACCGAGTTGGCATCCAGCTATTAAATTTATCACTATATCCTCTCCATTTAACTAAACTTTTATCGCCGTGTTTCTTAATAACTTTTTCAATAACAAATATATCTTGGGAAGTTTTCTGAAGTTCTTGTTCATAAAAACTACCAGTTATAGGCTCACCCAATAAATCCTTTAGTGAATAAGTCACTGGTATTGTTAAGAGTACTTTATCAACAATAAATACTTCTTTGCTCCAGTTTGGAGTAAATCCTTTTTCAAATTTTTTTTTTTCGTCAGAGATATTCTAACTTTATCACCAACTTTAAATTTATGTCTGCGGTACATGTTTTCGTTCGCTAATATCGGATTTTTAATTGAGTCATTTGGCGAAATTTTAGTGGTTCGATGTTTCTTGGTATTGTATTAGTCAACAATGTTCTGTAAATTGTCAATATATTTATTTGTATTTTTAGCTGTCAAATACTTATGAATTTTTTCGTTTAGCGTGCGATTAAATCGCTCGACGCCAACGCTTTTACCTTCATTTCCAGTGACATATTTTTTGATGTTATTTTGTTCCAAAAACTGCTTGAACGTTTTATTGAAAAATTCTGCTCAGTGATCAGTCCAGATTCTATTTGGTTTTCTTTCTGTGTTTGTTATTATTAGTTTCAACGCATCAGATATCGACGTTCCTGTTTTATCTGAAACTGGCACACTAAAAGCATATTTACTAAAAACATATACAACGTTAAACAAGTATTTCTTATTATCGTTAAACTGAGCAAGATTTGACACATCAACTAAATCTATCGCCCAGATATCATCGACGGTATTTGCGACAACCTTACGTCGCGGAAACTTTTTTTAAGGTTTGTGTAATTCAGCTGCAAGATCATCATATAATAGTCCGAGACGAGGCTTTCCAAGCCCGAGTTTATATTTTGCTCAAATAAAACCCTGCACCAACTTTCTATCAATACGTTCTCGTAGCTTTTGAAACAGGCCGTTTGCAGGTTTGATATCACGAAGTTCGTCCAACATTACTTTATCACAGTCGTGCTTATCTTGTTCGTTGTCCCGGTAGCAGATATCACGGCGCATTCTATTGCATCAACTTGATTGTAAGGCTCTTGCCCTGGCAGCGGATTATCGTTCTCGTCAAGTTGTTTAGCGGATTATAAGGTCCAGTATATTTATGGCCTGGCAATGTCCAACCGCCTTTTGGTTTTGGCAATTTGCCAATCAATTTATGTATATCTATACCTGTTCCAATTATTTCTCTGTTGTTGCATTGTTGACAATATGTAACAATTTTATTTTGCTCAAGACATAAAACTCTGTCAGAATCGCACTTGCATATCAATATTAATTAGTCGTCTACTAAAATAACATCAGGGCAACAGGCTCCGGACAATTTCCTCAAAAACATACTTTTTCTTTTTCCGCAGATTGCGCAAATGCTTTTCAGCATCATACTGTTGTTCTTTGTTATTTCTGTTGTTTCGTTGATATTTTCTGTTTTAGCTTTACATTTGAGACAATAGGTTGACATTATATACACATGTTTAGATAAAATTGCTAGTAATTGTACAAGTTTAGATAAAATTACTAGTAATTTTACAAGTTTAGATAAAATTACTAGTAATTTTACAAATTTAGATAAAATTACTAGTAATTTTACAAATTTAGATAAAATTACTAGTAATTTTACAAGTTTAGATAAAATTACTAGTAATTTTACAAGTTTAGATCAAATTACTAGTAATTTTGCAACTTTAGATAAAATTAATTGCAATCTCATCATTGGCGTGAGAAGAATGCTTGTCAAATTGCAAAATAAATTTTAAAAAATTGGAATCCAATCCGGCGGCAGAAGTTTTCAAACTCGCGAACGTTTGTTTTATGAACATCACGCAATAATACCCACAAGCAGAAGTCCCAACAGGCTGAATTTGATTAGACGAATAATTTATTATTTTACGTTTTCGAGACATATATTTTTTTATTGAGTCACTTGGTGGAAGTCCAAATGAGTCAAAATAATTGTTATTACAAACAGCTACCCAATGCGTGCCAGATCCGTCATTGAAATCTTGGATATTTATCACACACGATCCCAGCGACGTTCGCGGTGGAATCGCCGCAAGTTCATCTTTGGAATAAACTCCGTGGAAATTTTTTACTTGTTTTAGCTTATCAAGTATATCAAAGTTACTTAACGGGGCCTTGTGCCTGGCAATGTTAGTCCTCTGCCTATTCCCAACAGGTTTGACAGTAGACTTGCCGCTACTCCCGCCAGCAACGGTCCTATAAATCCGCCTCTGGTTGTTCTTCGACGAGATCGCGGTGTCTTTTTTCTCGCTGTCTTTCTTCTTGCAGTTTTTCGTCGTAGCATTATATTTATCAGTCCACATAAAATTTATCTTTAGATTATTTTTTTTTATACCACCGCCGGAGACACTGTTTCTGACGATTCCACTGCCAACAATACCACCACCGCGGACGACACCGTCGCCTGAGACCGCTTTTTTCGTTGCGCCAGATACTGTACCAGACGCTGCTGCTAATCCTAACGTACCTAACACCGGCAAAAGTTTTGGTATTAACGTTCTGGCCATTACAGATAGTGCCGGACCGAAGATACCACCTTGTTTTGACATTGCTGTTACTTGTGTGGCACTTAAATGTAAAACAAAAGGTTTGCCGCGGTTATACTTATTTTCTTGTTTCTTGGTTAACATTAGTTTTGTTAAAGTACCCGCGACTTTATTGCTGTCGACTTTTAATGATAACTGCCTCTGCTTTGCAACAGCAGCTGCTAATTTTTTAACTTGACCATCAGTCAAATATATTTCTTTTACAATATATTTTGTCATTATATAACGATTACAGATTAAACTTGTACGGTCATTTTACCTCCAACAGAATCAATTGTAACAAATCTGTCGCTGATCATTAGCGCGTACACGTATAACTGCGCTACTGGAACTGCTCCTATTGTCCAAGTAATTTCAATATCAGCTGTTGAGTCGACAGCTCGCTCGCTATGTTTACTAACATCAAAATAAAATATCGGATAAAGTGTACGAAATTCCTCTACTGATATCTGAGATCCGTCTCCAACGTCCTGATATTTTTGCACTGCGTCGAGCGGGTACATGTAAGTTCGAGTAATATTTTTATTTGCTTCATCTGCAAAAATACATTCTATCGCTCGTTCTGGATATTGCTTTGAATTTAGTCTAGCATATATTCGTCTAACATCAGCATTATCAAATATTGCATTATTTTGTTGTTGGTTAGCAGGTCGCGCTTGTTGCTGAAATACAACAAATAATTGCCTCGGCAGTTGTTCACTTGATGTTGTTGTGACTCGCCATGTGTAGTCGGTGGTATTTGGAACTGCTGTTTGATATATTTTATGTTGCTGAAAATAAATTCTGTTTGCATGTTTGTCAAGTATACTATTTAATTCTGCCATTTTAGTGATTGATGGCGTTATTCGTGGCATCCACAACGCAAGTTTGTTTATGATAAATTGTACGTCATCTCCGCCAAGTCGAAATAAACAATCATTTTGTTCTGATCGATCTAAAATAAGTGTATGTTTAACTCCACGAAATACTTTATTGTAGTCGCGACAAAATCCAAATATTGTACTCAACGGTAACATCATTGTAATTTGACGTAATCCTGCTGCAAGTGCCTTTTTCTTAACATAACCCTCATTGTAACGTATATTTGTTACGCATAATTGCGTTATTAATCAAATTTAACATTGCAACGCCGTCATCAGCTGCTCCTGGTGGTGTTATACCAAGATTATTACAAGCAGCAGTAAGTGAGACTCTTGTAGCATTTACACCAGCAGCTGCAGCTGGTGCTGCTATACCAAAATTGACAGCATTAGCAATAAGAAAATCTCTTACAATTGCAGCATCTGCAGCGGCATCAGCCCCATGTATTAAAACAACTTTGGAAATAAATTCAGCTGGCACAGCTACACCAGCTCCAGTATCCTTAAACCACATCATATTAGTTGCAGTTGATCTGAAGTAATCATCAGAAAACGAAATAATATTTAACATTGTACTTGCAACTTGCAGGTGACTTGAAATATCCTCAACAGTTTGATTAGCTAGCTGATATCTGGCACTTTTAAATAAACACCAGCCATCATTTATAAGAGTTACTTCTGTTCCAGCTGGAATTGCGACAGGTGGATTAGCTACTGTCATAATCTGGTCGCGAACTTCCAATATTGCTTTGTGAAGTAAAAGAAATACATCTTCATCTCTGGTATTAAATGTTCTGACACCAGCTTTATTTGGTTCATTAGAATTTTCGTCGAGATATTCAATATATTCAAATTCTGTTACAGTGTCATCGATGTAATAAGTTTCTGCTAAATCGAGATAATTTTTAACAGACATTTTTTTTTATTAGATTATATAAAATTACAGTGACTATGTCACTGCGGCGCTGTTGCGTTAGATATTAATTTTTGTATAATCTGCTCACCTTTTGGTGATAAAAGTTTTTTTGTTGTTGTTATCATAACACGTTGAGTTTCTTTTGTTGGAGCGATTTCTGATATAACTTGTTGATTGTAGGTGTGCCTTTTATTTTATCAGCTATTTTTTGTCCCACCGCAGTTCCATCAGCAGATGCAACTCCAGTTGCAAAAGCTTTTGACGCGTCAAGTGCAATTGGTGCAACTTTATGCGCTATTCCCGGAACATTTTCAATAATTTTAGTAAATATATTTCCCAAAAATCCACCAATAATTTTTCTTCGGTAAAATTTTTTTGTTTCTTTATATCTGAGGTTGTATAAAACAATAGCTTGCTATTGTGCATGTAAGTGTAAATAGTAAGTAACAACCTCGTTATTCAAATCCAGCTGTCATCCAGATTGATCTGTCAACTGCATATTTATTGCTGTTATTTGATTTTCAACATTTAGCGGATAACAAATAACTTGCGGCGGACTAATTTGCATGAGCGATCCCGGTGGAACATCTGGCGAAAAACTATATATCGTTTATCCTTTACTACCCTGGGCTGAGTAAGATCAAGCTGTAATGGAGCAATTTATCAATATGTGTTTACGTCAGTTATATTTACATGCAAATCACCATCATACGTTATAGTTTGTTCTGCTATAGATCCATATTGCTTGTGAGTAAATCATATCAGCGAGGCTATGCTTGTTGCTGATGAAAAATCTATTATCAAATTACTTTTTAATGTTATTCTGGCGCGTAATGTGTTATAATTTGGTGTTAGCTCAAAATTGTCTGCAACTCCTTCATTTTTCGTTATTAATTCGCGTATCGTCTTATTTAAATCATTTACGTTGTAATTTTAAATGTTACCCAAGCGCCAGGATTAAACGTAAATTCATCGTTTACTCCAGTTTTTACTTCAGCCATGAATGCCAACATGTACATGAAATTAGTCCACTTTCATACTGTTTTTCAGTATCAAGTTGTATTGGCGGAATATAATTTACAGAAAAATTTACGCTATCTTTAGCGGCAGTACTTGAGTCAAGTAATAATGTTGTTGACATTGCTATTTATTATATTTTTTTTATAAAATTAACATTTGCAAAATTAAGTCGCGGTGTAAAGTTTTGTATTCATCAGATGTTAATAAATTTTGCGATCTCAAAGGATCAAGTATGTCAATAATTTTCAGATTTTCCAGATCTAAATTTTTCTGCAGCATTTAAAATAGATTCAGCAATAATGCCATTTCTAGCTTTTGAATAAATTAGTTCAATTTCTTTTTTTTAAGTTTTATAGATTTTTTAAAAAGCTTCCTCACCTTGTGTTTTAATAGTACTTAATAATCCAATAAAATAAATATAGTCATTTAATGGCCAGTCTGAAATATTATCAACATTTCCTTTAATATTTAAATTTCTTAAAAAATTATTATATTTAGATTTTGGTATTTTACTTTTTATCTCCTTTGGTGTTAAAGTTTTTACTCCAATTTCCTCTAAAGTTTTTGTTTTTCCTGGAGATGCAACTATCGGCTTTTCAATTTCAAGTACACTTTTTTGCAATGGAGAACTTTCAGCTTTTTCAAGTGATCTTTCTAGAGCTGCTTTTTCTGTCATTTCCTTACCTATAGCTAACGTTTTTTTTTTTTTTTTTATAATCTAGTCTTTCATCATCATAAAATTTTGCTTCAGTATCTATACTACTAAGGTGAGTATCACTTTTATATTTTTTATTTAATTTGGTTATATTAACAATAACTCGCTCATAAAGTCCAGCAATAATTGAGTGTCGATATAATCTAATATTTTGCTTGTAGTTTTCATTATTTACTGTTATATTTCTGGTATTATCTTCACCTTGACCTTTATTTTTTATTTCTCTTAGTTTTTCTAATTTTTCGTCAGCGTTAAAATTAGCGTCTGTAATATTATATAATCTAACATTTTTATATCCATACTCTTTATTAAAATCATCATATTCATAATTTTTTATTCTATGAAATATATTTCTTCTATCAAGTTCAAATTCTTCTTCTCTTTCTTTTCTAAGAACTTCTTTTTCAACTTTTTTTCTATATCTTCTAACTATCTTCTAATCGGCCCAGTTGTTAAATTTGCTAATCTTCTTTCAAGTGCAAGTGGATTATTTATAAGCAGATCTATTTCAGCTTGTCTATCATCGGGATTGAGATGACGTGAAAGTGCTTCGGCTAATTTTCTTTTTTCGTCGTCAGACCTGGCAACACTTTTTGCAGCAGCTGCTTCTTGTTGTTCTTTAACAATTCCAACCAAACCTTTTTCCTGTATTCGCTTAAGTTCTTCTGGAGATACTGTTTGCACTTCAGGTTGTTCTCCAAAGTAGAGCCTCAGTAACTGGCTTTAAAACTGTAGCTGCTGCTTCTGCGGCAACCATCTGTCCACGTTGTACTTGCTGCACTTTTTGCTTAAATGCTGCTTGAGATTGAGCAAGTTTTTTTAGATCTTATTACGTTTTCTGTATTTTGCTCGTTTATTCATTTTTATTATATATAAATTTTATAAAATTTTAAGAAGTGGAACACATCCTACTGCAAGTAACTGTCAATACAACAACGAAACATCTTAGCTGGATTATGTGTTAGTTTATCAAATAAGAAAGTTATATTTATCCGCTGTTGCTCTATGATATAATTCGATAAATTTATCTTTTGTTACGTTGCCACATTGCTCGTTCGCGATGTTTCTAACGTCAACGTTGTCCAGTCCAGGGAATAATATAAAACAACCAGTATTTCGTCGTATAAATCTGTCAACATTATTAAATCCTTGGGCTAAATAAACAGAATTACATTTTTTATTACGCGACAGTGAAAAATATGATCTTATTTTATTCATCTCAGTATTATTTAGCGAAATATCGTCAAAAAACAACTATCTTATGTTCGGATGAATCAAGCTGATTAACTAGAACAAGTTCTTCTGGTTGTTTGATAAAAAAAAAAAATCTTCACCAGCATCAAGATCATCACGAAGTTTGTTATTATATTCGTTACGTAGCTCGTACTTATCATGTTGTGGATTAATTGTGTAAATATAAACGGGATCGTAATTAAAATTATCGCCCAGCAGTAAATTCATAAGCAAATTTATTTTTCCCGATCCAGTTCGTCCAACAATAAGATAGTGACAATCTGGAAGGTCATTGTTATGTTTATGTTTCACCAACCGCTCTGTATCAAAATTTAATATCGACGATTTTGCCATTGTTTGTTATACAGTTTTATATTATATAGTTTACATATAAAAAAATTGTCAGACAATAAATATATAATGAGCTATTATAAAAAATTTGAAACAACATTAGGAGATTCGTCGACTGTAAGTACAATAACAAACGGCAATATTGATTTATCAGGTTACCTAAAAAAAGGGCGACACAATGACAGGAAACCTGTTTATGTCAAATCAACGAGTACTAGGTTTAGAAACAGCGTATCCGGCAATAAATGTTGCTAATACACAAGCTGTTAGTTATGTACAACTAAAATCTGTTGACGATAATAGACTAGATAAATCTGGCGGAACTTTAAGCGGTAACTTAGATATGTCAGGAAAAAAAATTAATAAATTTGGAGACTGGATATCCACCAGCAAACTTAAATCAAACTCAAGCGGTAAGTTATTTACAGTTGAAGTATGTGAATAATAACAAGCTTGACAAAACCGGTGGAACAGTTACAGGTTTTATTAACATGTCAGGTCGACGAGTGTTAGGTTTAGAAACTGTATATCCGCCAAAATGTTGATAACACACAAGCTGTAAGTTATGCACAACTAAAATCTGTTGACGATAATAAACTTAACAAAGCCGGCGACACAATTACAGGTAACCTGTCTATGTCAAATTCAAAAATAACTGGATTACCAACAACCTCACCACCAGCTAATGATACTGATGCTATTAGTTATACTCAGTTAAAAGAAGAACTTACCCCGTATTTTAAGAGATCTGGTGGACAAGTGACAGGCAACATAAACATGAGAGAAAAAAAAAAATAAAAAATAACTACGACATATGTTCCAGTTAACCCTAATGATCTGACAAATAAAGCGTATGTTGACAGTCTGTCTAGTGGTGTAAAACGAACTAAAAACAATGTTGGGTATATTCCAACACTTTTTAAAGCAACTGACAACCGAGTTGGGTATGAGGTAAGCGCATTATCATATTATCCTGAAAATTATCCTTAATACGCTTTCTCCGATAGACACGAATGGACGACCAACGGAGGAGTTGAACATTTTTGGATTAAAATTAAATGTCCTACTGCAGTTGCTATTTGGCAATTTCATTTGCGAGACCGATTAAACTCTAGTGTTGGTCGAATTTATAATTGGCGATTGGAAGGATCAAACAATGATATCGACTGGACAACATTATATAGTACAGCAAATACGTATATTACAACAGCACAATATTTTACAATCCCGACAGAAAACACTGTTAACAAGTACTTATATTTCCGAGTTTATGTTATCGCTGCTGAACATCCATTTCCAGGACTGACAGCATTTCAAATATACACACTCGATGAACAAATTTAATATAATGCTATAAAATAATGACAACACAATGGTTTATAGACGTTGCGAGAGAATTTTATGATAATATTTTTAACCCCACCAAAAAGGTTGGAGATGATTCGCTAGCGGCACGTGCGATAAATACCAGAAAAAAATTTTCAATTGCAATGATAAACTCAACATTGTCAGAAGAAGAAAAAAAATTTGTTCGTGTTATGCATATGCGGGAACCACAACTTAAAAAAGCAATAGAAAATTTTAAAGCGATAGAAAGATACTGCTATCCTGGTGATTGTCTAGAAGAACGTAAACAAGTTGAAATTCTGCGGAAAAAATATTGCTCGAGCTTGATTTTGGAAATTTAGATTTGATAATAAAATCGATCTTAATAAAAACACGACCTTACGGTGAAAGAGAAGATGAAAAAAATCGAGCAAACGCTAGCCATGATTATCTCGACAGACTATCGGAATCTATAATAATAGGAATAAAATGAAACAGAAAGTTATACAATAGTTTTTTTAAAGAGAAATTTTTAAGTATCTCGGTATGTACTACCACGACAAAGAAACCCTAATTAAAATTGTTACTATAACACCAGACACAGAGTTGATTATTAAAGCATACTCAAATGCAATTTTGCCAATGATGCGAAAAAAAGACCCAGAATTTTATCCGATTATTGTTGACAGATCTCTAAAGATAATCAAAATTTTTGATGATGAAATTAGTGATCTTAATAATATTGAGCGAGAAAAGTTTTTCTTAGAGAAGTCGATCAAACAAGTTTGGTAGCAAAGTCTGATTCTTATTACGATATAGATGAAGCAGATGATATTCCATTTCCATCAATCCAACGCTCTAGACAATTATCATTACGAAATTATTACAATGAAGTCGAGAAAATGTTCACAAAACAATATGAAAAATTGCGGCTTAGAGTAAATTTTTTTTAATGGTTTTAACATTATTGGACTAAAATCACTCCAAAAATTAATTCTAGCAAACTTCTTGGTCGCATATGCAATTATCAGACAACATCTTGTTTTAAAAACTTTCACGTTAGATCAAATAAGCTTGGTATTAGGGAATATTGATCAAACAGAAAAAGATTACAGTAATTTGGTGAATGAAACAAATTTGTATGAACGTGAAGTAGGAAATACTTTTGACTCATACACTTGGTTAAAGAAAAATGAGGTACAAACAGATAAACGATATAATGATACTTCGTCAGATGGTTATGACAAGTACAGAGAGTTTTTAGCTAACTATAATAAATTTTTTGAATTTCTTGATTGGATTGTTGGTGGTAGAGTTTTTAATATTGTATAAAACTGTAAACAAATATTGTATAATGAAAAAACATATCATCGATTTCAATCATATTTCAGAAGAAATTCCAAAACAAGATGTTGAAGCATTAGTATAATATTATAAATTTATCACAAAAATCTCTGGTGTGTAAAACAATGTTAAAACTACTACCGTAGAATGCTTCTAGTCATATCATATTTGCCAATGTTAATGACTAGCTCAGGTATAATCTCAAGTGGAGCATTATTAAATCCGTTTTTGTTGATAATATCTGGTGTCGGTGTCTCTCTTTCAACAGCATGTAAAAAGATTGAACCCAAACTTGAAACAAAAAAAAAAATTCTTGTAAAACAGCAAGTATCACCTACAAAAAATTACTTGATCAGATAGGATCTTACTTGCGAGGTGTAAAATATAACGTGGATGATTTAATACGCGAGTTTCGTATTATTGACAGCATGTTAACGGATATCCTACCAATGAGAGTCAGCAAGTATGAAAAAGATTATCATAAAATATGGATTACAACAGTAGTAGATGTTTAGAAATATCATTCATCAAATCATCTGCCGAACCTATTATTTTCAGTTGCGATGTTCAATCGAAAAAGGTTTCTCAACTAGGATATTCTTTCTCCAACAAATCCTCTCTCTCCAAATTGGGGTGGGGGTGGCGTCTCTGGTCCAGAACCCGCTTTGGTTTATGATCCGCCTATTAGATTACTACTAATGAGGCAGCTGAACAATCTCCGAACGAAGTGACGGCACGTACAGTCATTAGTATGTGCAGCTAGGGAGATTAGTTGTTGTTGGACTTGGATACGTTTAGGGGCAAAGAGGGACCAGGAAAACTGACTGGTCACATCAACCTCGAAATAAAAGATATCTTACACGTCTTTCATTTCTAGAAGGACTGACTCTGGTGGCAAGGGATAGTTTCGTAAATTGGCCCCTGTCAAAGTTCTTACCTTAAGACTATGGCGTGACTTCATCTGTCATTGTTTACTAATTAAAGATATGGATATATTTGTGAACTAGGTGTTTCGAGCTTGTGTTCTTGAAATTAATGTGAGGCATGTACACCTCCCATAATTACTTTACAGTATGTTGACAGTGAAATATAGATAGTTGGCTAGGAAGAAGAGCTAACCACCCATAGCTTCTAAACATGAAGATTCAGGGTAAGAATATCTCAAAAACGTCTTGGATGGCAACTATTTTGAATTGCATTAACCTTATTAGTACACAATGTTTTGCAGAATTATCACCTAAGAAAAAGGCTTGTGCTTGTACTGTGAGTATCACAAGGTGTCAAAAATGACCTTAGGACGTAAACAAAAAATGAAATGCCGATACAATTTTGGGTTTGGGGTGCATGAACATTTTCTCGTAAGAACTGCCATTAACTTCTATGGCAAAGTGAGCAATATTATGCCTTGTTTTAATATAGCTATCCAAAAACATGGACCTTTTTGACTTCACTTGTTTTTTTGTTTTTTTTATGGTTAGCTGTATACCAGACGGGTGAATGCAGCACTAAATTTGTACATAAAACTGTCCATTGCACCATCAGTGATTATGTTGGACATCCCCGTAGTGGTGACTTACCTCGTCAAACCGAGAAGGGGGGAGGAGATAAGCGAAAATGATAAGTAAATAAGAGGTCAGAATTGCAGGATAATTCTGATAGCCCCTCTCAGTTGAGATAAGTCCTGCGTCAACGATCTACTCGATCTAGCGAGAGACCTACCCAGGAAGATTACGGCCACCCGAATCTTCTGAAACAACCACGGTCGTAGGAGTTCCACTCCTTCTCGGAACGTCTTCTCCTTCACATATGGCTCTTGTCAGGAGAGTCTTGCGGGAGACAGAATTTAAAACTTCGATTGTAGAGACAATCTCACGAGGAAGAAATAAAAAAATATTGTCGAAAACTATATCTGTTTAGGAAAGGAAATTTAGACGCAATGAGCCTGAAGCTAGTGTTTTTGCAAAATTCAATATTTATAAATGGTATGGAAAATTAAGAGGGATATTGAAATAAACGGAAACGTTGTAAAATCTTTTCTATCTGCTACAGTTGACGAAGATAATCATTCAAAACTGAATAGATTTATTGTTTCGATGGCCTGGATAACAGACAACATTAGTTCGTACAAGAAACAAAACTCATGCTAAAGCAAAGCGTACCAGTACTGAAACATTAATAACAAAGTTGAGATCGTTAAGAGCTGAAATTATAGAAAATGTGGACACGTAACCACAACTTGGAAACAATTGTTGAAGTACATTAATAGCCCCCAGCTCCCAAAAGGACTCGCAGGAATTCCTCCATTTAAGACAAATTCCAAATTAGTAGAAACTGGTACTGAGGAGTCACAATTACTGAACACTCATTTCTATACTGTTTTTAGCCAATTCGGTGAGATCGCTCCACCATGTAATTTCTCCAAAGTACCCCCCCCCCAAAAAAAAAAATGAATGAAACATTACTAACGTGTTCAGGAGTTCCATAGTTGATACATGGGTTGCACCGTTCAAAAGCGTGTGATCCGAATTATATACGTCGAAACTTACTTAAGAAACAGTCATCTGAATTGGCATCAGTGCTTACACACCTCTTTCAACAATCTTTAGATATTTGTAATATCCCAAAATATAGTCTCTAGAAAATATATGCCCTACTGTTCCAAAAGGTGATCGCGCAAGGGCCAGTAATTACCGCCCGACATCACTCACAAGTGTTCTTCACAAAGTGTTTTCTGAGCATATTGTCTGTTCGAACATCATGGGGCATTTGGATAACTATTCTGTCATGTCTGAGAAAAAAATGTGCCTTCCGGAACTACGCAGTTTCTGCGAGGTACAAGTGTGTTGTGCTATCGATGACTGGGTTAAAGATTCAGATAAATGTGACCAAGTTAAGATTTTTGTGTTAGACTTTTAAAACGCTTTTGACGCTGTCTCCATTGAATTTTTGAAGAGTAAACTACTTCATTGTGGAAATGGAGGCAAAACTCGACGTTAGACAGACTCTTCTTTATGTTTGCGAGAACAGTGTGTGGTGGTATATGGTTCCAAGTCTGGTTGATGCAGTGTAGCTTCGGGAGTACCGCAAGGGGCAGTGTTTCTTATTATTATGGTTATATCCCAGGAAATATGACCTGAATATAATTACAACTTAAAATAAAATAAAAAAGAACTAGCAGAAATCAACATGAATATACTTGTATTCTACATTACCCACCAACCTGATAATTACAAATTCAGAATTGTCCTCAGATCACTATGACTGGGATTCATTACTACAAATATTAATCACTCCTCAACACTTCAAAAAACCAAAATGAAAATATGTTGAAATTAAGACGGACATTTCTAAAAAAAAATGTTCTTGTTGTAAAGGTTGACACTGAGCGGTGAAATATGTCAGTTTAATGTATCACCGAAATAATCAAGAAGACATCTAATTTTATTTCCTTGCAGCCAGGACAACTGACTTTGGAAATGGTCCTAAGTGAGTTCATCAAATGTTTGAACCTGAATTTGATCTTGAGATTTTGTGTTAATCAATCAGAGAATCCTTTACTTTTGAAAACTCTCATTTAATTGGCACAATACTGCGACCTCGATTGCAAACGTAGACTGAGATTGTTTAATTTCTTGGTCCTTTTTTATGCATTTTTCTTGGCCCATATTAGCTTGTGTCATTTGTGCTGCGTAAGTAAACTTGTGCTGTAACATCACCCTTTCTATTGTTCTTCTGCCACATTCGATAAGGCATTATTTCATATAGTTAATCAGTTATAATTATGGAAGCCCTTAAGGGACAGACCATCTAACTGAATGGGGTGAAAGGGTGCTTAGGATGTGTTTAAAGATCCATTTCGACCATCAAAGAGCTTGAACAATACTCTTGACGTTATTTTTAGAACCGAGCTCATTATGTTCATTATACCAAAAAACCCCAAAAAAACAAAAAAAATTATTCTTGTTTATCTTGAAATAACATTTTATTATCCTGGCAGGAAAACAGATATACCGCCCTCCCCCCCCATTTTAAATATTAAATGGTTGGTCCAAAACATACTAATCACGTTTCCTTATCTTAACTCATGATATATGAGTCGACACACTTATAATTATTTCCGGCAGATTTAGGGGAGTAAAAATGATCGCTATTAATCTGAATCCTCAACATTCTCATCTAAATCAATGAATATCAAAAGAAGCAATGACAGTTTGTGATTAACCATAATACGGTTATGATTACTGTTTTTAACGGGCTATACAGGCCATGCTAAGGTACTGTAGCTAAGTTTGACGCCACAAGGACTTATTCATCTTTTAGATGTACACGATATTGTATTTCGTGTCAGATTAAGATATTTTATATTCTACAGAGTATTTCGCAACTCTGGTTGTATTATTAAACCTTTCCTTTGAAGGTTTAAATTTAATGAACACCAGATGGAATAAATGCCTTGCAGTGGCGAAGTAAGGTCAAATGCCATTCGGGGAGATGATGATGGCCCAAAATGGGTTTTGGCGCTCCAAGACCTCTGGCGCCTGGGACAACCGCCCCGTCACCTACCCCTTTTAGTATGCTACTGATGCCTCGAAGGAAAACACAGCAGTTGGTGGATGCCAGAGACATGTCTAACACACACGTCTCTGTCGACTCTGATGGCTGTGCAGCAATGGGGAACACAAAGAGGTGCGACTTGAATGTAAATCACAAATATACGTATTCATATTAAGTATCTTTCTGAGAAATATTTTTGTTTCAATGGTCGATTTCTGGTTGACTCTTTGCAATATTATATTCGGGAGTATATTAGCTACGATGTCGTAGCCTCAACTTGATTTGTTGTGGTTGAGGCTACGAACTGATTCCATACCATGTAATGGAGCAAAAAAAAAAAAAAATCATCACTAAGGTCAGAAAAACAAATAGTGTAGAAATCTACTACATAAGTATAATCATGTTGTGAAAGAAGTGTGGCTTATTATGAATTTATTAAGCCCTTACACGATACAATAAATTGGCATGGTTACACTAACCTCGCCGTGTCCGCCATGACAGATAACGCAAGACTCTCGCAGTGACCTCTTTTCTAAATAAGGCTTGCCAGACCATATTTGGATATTCTACGCTATGTTATTAATTGTTGAATGACATAACGAGCGAAGACGGAGAATGAATACTAGCATTAATTGCGGAAACCAGTTTTTGTTGAGAAAAGGCAAGTGGGGAATAATGGCTTCTTGGTGGAATTTCAAAGTCACCGATAAACCATATTTACTTTTAATATGCAGAATTTCTTACTCAAACCGCGCCATAGTTTTACTACCATCTGTTTACGTTCCGAAATAAGGCCTCAGTGTCCTTATATTGCACACAAACAAACAAGGCTGAGAACGGAAGTAGTCATTATTTGAACTAATATGGAGGACGATCTAAACGAAAATATCGGATAAGAAAGGTAAATGAGATTTTAAAGCTATTTCTTCAATGATTTGCAATAATTCCGGTATTAAATAAAAGGACTACTCAATTTATTTCATTATATGCAAGGAACATGTTCAAAATTGTTTATATTAGGGTAAAAAAGCGCCGGGTGTGAATCACACCCGGGTTGCTCCATTGACACACATAGGCTCATGTTAGTACCCCGTCCACGAGGTAGGAGTAGGGGTACTAATATTAGTACTAGGAGTATATGAGAGTCTATTAATATTGCCTCTACGCAGATATTGGTCAACAAGCGGCACAAAATCACCATCGATGTCACTCGATTGACCGACTGATCTCTAAATTTTGCATCATCATCATCATCGAGTGGTTAATCAGAATTCATCAGTTATATTTAATGGTAAATCTTATACACAAACACCAAAGACTGTTAAATACCATTATTGCTGAGAACTTCAAACTGAATTTCATCTCTATTGACAATGATTCCAATATTGTATATGTGAAAAGTTTTGGAACATTAATGTCGGGTTCGTTACCAGGCTGATTGTTTATCAATGCTGTCGACACACTGCCAATTGACCACAACCGGTTATATTAAACAGACATGAGCGGGACTCGGTGCAAACAAGCCGACGATTTGTTATTATGTTGTCAGTTTGTTTCTCTCCTTCGCTGCTCAACAGTCCGAGGTACGCTGTAAATGAAGTTACTACGGGTAGTAGTGAGGCAGGTGAGGCACCTCTGCGACCTTTGCATTCACGTAATTTTTTCATGCCATCAATGGCAGCTTCGAAGAAGTTTTTGATTAAAGCAACCTACACGACAGCGTCTCTAATTCCGTCGTTCTCAGTGATTTCGGCCAGGTTTATCGCGATTGCACCTAGTGGTCTCAAAACAACATTGTTGATATCAACGTTGGATTTAAGTTGTTTTAAATTCTCTAGTTTGACCTTGGAAAATCACAAGTTCCAGATTCCGATGTCGAATCCATGTTAATAATGCAGGTTTGCCAAGTGCGGAGGATCGATGCAAGTTCATCCCGTATAAAGACACATCGGAAATTCCTTACTGATTTTGTGATCGCCAGTAAATTAATGTTGGTCAACGGCAATGAAACAACCGAGAACCATTGCTAGTCGTCCGGGGTACTCGATGACATTTCCCTGAGGGTATTTTGAGAGTTGTTTCGAATAGTCAAAGACCTTTCCCATTTTTATCCTTACACTGCACACCATCCTTCCGCCAACAACATTTTTTCAGAGGCATCCTAGATGAGGTTCTGAAGGCCCCAAAAAGCAGCTGCTTTTGCAATCCTGGGAGCTGCAGCCGCCATCAGTGCTGGAATCGCTGCAAGAAGGATGTATGCCACCACTCTTTTGCATTAGTTTCGACTTTCACTTCAGTGACTTTAAAGTCACCGAGGTGTTCTTTGGTTTGACCTCCCTGAGCTGATCAAGTTGTGTTTGAGACATTGCCAGTAAACTTTGTCGGATAAAACCCTAAATATGAGCCCGCATTTATTTCTTATTGCGCTCTTTACTTTTGTAAGCTTGACTTGGTTAAGACCAGCATTAGGTTCGTGATATGATATTTTTTAAGTGTGACTTTCAATTATGAGTTTGTGAAAACCATTACTAATTTCCAACAGGTGTGTCAATCATCCTTATTTGGAAACCCGTGCTTCTAGCAATATAGTATTGTCAGAGAGTATCACAGCAATGCATCTGCAATAAAAACCAGGCTCATTTACACGTGCATGAATGTTCATGTCGACTATGGACCGCTTAAACAACTCGATGGGTTCCAACTAAAAGTAATAAATCTGGTATGACGTCCTTCTGGGAAATCTGCAGACCCGTGTGGATGTTTCGATGCCAGGGCATGTACGACCTAATTGAAATGGATCAAACTTTTTTCCGAGTGGTCCTGATGACCTTTCAACGGTAAAGATACTTCAGATACTCTTAACTGGTGTTATGTATATATTAAACTTAAACTGAGTGTCTGACCTTTGTCGGTGATCAAGGGTAGAGTTTTGGCATACCTGACGCTTGTCACTTGTTTTTAAAAGAATGTTACTTCTATATGTGTTCAAGGTCTAACCTTGTTTAGAAACGTCTAATGTTCTGGATGAGAACTTGTTTGCAATTTAATGAAAGTATCTTTAAAATTACCCCTGTCCTGGGCATTCTAGTGTGTTATTCCTGTTTTAGATTGAGTTTGTGGAATCATGTACTATTGTGTTCAGATATAACTTGATCGGAATCATTTATTTTAACTATTTATTGGAATTACAAAGTGCTTCTAGACTTTTTGGACTTAAACAATACTTCGGTGTTATGTCAAATTCATTCAATGACATTCTGGATTATATTATTGGGATACATGAAGACTATTGGTACATCGGTACATTCAAAACTATTCTTTGAATGGCACATTCAAAATAAGAATTCACTCAGAACATTCGAAACTTTTGGACTTGTGATAGAAAAGTTATGATTATTTGAAATTTAATTCACACTACTGTATGTTCCTCTTAAATTTTAATTTTGTAACTTAGATATATAAATTGTTTCTTACATTTTATTTAATTTGTAGGTTTTACTTTTTTCTCTTACTTAGTTGAAGACCATAGAGTTGTAACGATGGTCAGATATAATTGCAATACGGGTATGTCCATTATTCACTCGTGTTTTGGTGCACCGAGATAATGTTGAGTACTTATTTGCCATGTAAAGTGTCCCTGAAAAACCAAAACCTCATACGCACAATCTAAAAACGCATTGTGTAGTGCCTATAATCTTTTAAATATAAATCTTGAGTTGTGTTTGTTTTTATCAGATATCTTAGTTTTGTGTATGGATAGTTCGATTTTGAAGCTGCCACATTTCTAGCAATGGATTTCCGTTTGCCGAAGAAGTTGATAAGAATACACTTAAAACAGCCATAAGTTTTACAATGTAGGGATAACTTGAGTATAACTCACTCTGTTAAGCACTCTCATTGTAGAGCTAATACAGGCATTTAGGAGAGAAAAAATGTAACAATGTACGGCTTATTTTCTCTTAGCGGATTTAAGACTGCGATTGAACAAGACATTGTTGTTGCTGTTTTCCTGTCTTTGGTTTAGGAAATTTACAACATTGTAATCTCAAGGCGCGTGCTGCAAATACACGACATCTCTCAAATTTGCGAGTAAAGCAAATGTTACTGCAGCCAGACGACAATAAATATAACACTAAGTTACTTTGAAACTGATGAATGAAATAAATAATTACCAATGAATATTTCTCACATAAACTATATTGCTGTCTCCATAAACTCATAAAAAGTTAAGCTCATGTTAATTTCTCATTGTCCTAAAATGCCACAAAATAACAGAATAAAAACTGGCATCTTATTCGTCTGTATCCATCTCTCTCTACAGTTCAATGTTTATTCTGTGTTTTCCCTACGTCGTAATGTTAATTTTCTTTCTCGCGTGCGTGAGCTGACAATGTCAATTTCCTGTCTTTCGCTACATCATAATGTTAATTCCAATTTTACATCTACCACTTTCATCATGAAATTGTAATAAAGTAACAGTAGTATTAAGAATGTTTAAATAGCCTGTAGTCACATTGTTTTTAGAAACTCATTTAAGGGGACACCTCTCTGTTTGAACCTCACCATAGCTTGTGGAATTGTTTTACTTTGTTCATTTGATACTATTTATTGTGCATACTTTGCCAACAGTGGCTATTTGAGTAGCTATGTCAAAACTACCTGTGTGAGTGACAGTAAAAGTTATCCACTTGATTTTTATAATATGGATAAACACATTCGCGCTCACACACATACACCATTCAATCATGGTAAAAAGATTTTTGATAGTGTGTATGGATTATTGGATAGTATATTAATGAGGTGTTAGATGGTGTAGGTAATGTGTGGTAGTATGTTTTTTTTTGAGATTTCACCTCCTTCTTTTAAACCACAGGCCTTTTATCTGATAGTTGTTGTGAGGACACTTCACAAGAAGTTTTGGGTTGTGCGTATCGGGTATTGGATTGTATAGGTATGTTTTGGACAGCATATTTGTACGAGCTCATCTCCTTTTATTCAAATTTACGCTAACTCAAAATCTCTACGCTAACACGAGGCGCTTTGATAGTGTACATGAGGTGTTGGATGATAGAGGTGATATAATGCATATTATATTTGTTGCATTACATTCGTTTTTTCGTCTGTCTTTACTATCTTCTATATTCTCTCTCTCTATCTTCTCTTTCTAGAGTTCAATGTTTATCTGAGCCTTTCCAGCTCAGTCTGATAGTTGGTGTGTGGAGACTAAAAAAGGCGTTTTGAATTTTGTGTGTGTATGTTTGTGTGACTGTGTATGGGGTATTGGTTGTATAGTTGGTGCTATGGATAGTATGTTTGATTGATTTCAGCTACTTATTTTCAATGTTTCCACGTTTGGTCTGATAGTTTTTGTGTGGAGACTACACAAGGATTTTTGGGGGGGATTGTGTGTATAAGGTATTGGATAGTATAAGACGTATGTTAGATAGCATGGTTGTGTGATTTCATCTCCTTCGTTTTAACGCCACCAGATTGTTCTGATGGTTATTGAGGGATACTAAAGAAGGCATTTTGGATTGTGTGTAATGGGTTTTGGATGATAGATAGCTATTCCCATGTTAAATTCCCGTAGACTCTTATACATTTTGGATGGTAGTCTAAACTTGGGTGATGGACTGTATATGTGGTGTGCTTGGATAGTCATCAAAACTAGGTGTGCTTTGGACTTTGTGTGTGTATGTGTACGTCTGTGTCTGTGTTTAATATGGAGTGTTGGATATAAGAGTTGATGTGATGAATAATATGCTTGTGAGATTTCATCTTCTTTCAAACTACGCTACCACAATGCGTTTTGGAAGTGTGTATGTGGTTTTGGATGGTATATGTATGTTTGGATAGCATGTTTGTGAGATTTCATCTCTTTCTTTAACACAATACCCATTTCTTCTCATATTTAGTGTAAAATTTTAGGCACTACACAACGCTTTTTGGATCGTGAGTATAGGGTGTTGGATGATATAGATGGTGTGTTGGATAGTATATATGATGTGTTGGATAGTAATCAAAAGTATTTGCTGAATTGTATTCAGAATGTTGGTGTCGGATGTTATATCTGGTGTGCTTGGACAGTCATGAAACTGGTGCTGGATTGTATATATGATGTGCTTGATTTGAAATGTATTTTTGCTTTTTTTTTTTTATCTCCGCCTTATTTCAGTTGTTTACGGACAATATTTCAGTTTCCATTAAAGTCGGTATGAGGTTCGGAATTTCAATACTACTTTTAGTCTTGGAATTTTTTTATATACATTTTTCCCTGATGATTTTCAGTCTCCGTTAAGTCTGGTGCAGTTTCTGTATTTAGTGATACACTTTGTCATGGCCATTTCTAACAAACTTTCAGAATGCGTACATTACTTAGCAAGAAACTTTGTGATGAATCATTTCAAGAAAATGTACTATTTGAAATGTGGATACTTTTATTTTTTCACCGAAACCTATAAAAATTTTCTTTTTGCTTTTAGGAAGCGAAGGGATTAAACACCACCTATTTTAGTCCATACTGCTGCTTTCTATTTTTCATTTATAAACACATAGGTGTATACAAGTTTGAACGATTTCTAACGCCTCGTTCGAACAAAAATTAATAAAATGCTGGTCATAGACTCTAAACCTGCATCAAGAGTATGCTTTGATAAAGTAAGTGAATAACTTTTATTATATTAGGATTGAATAATTCTACGTAAATGCATAATATGTAACAACGACGAAAAGGAATATTACCACTGACTCGACTGGAAAGGGTGTTTAGAAGAATGCATGTAAGAAGTACAAGAGAGTCAGCGAAGGAGAAACAAACATCAGGTGCTATGGACAATGAAAGGACACCAGTATTACAACGGTTGTCTGTGATCTCAGTGTTAATAAGGTCTCTAATATCATTCCTCAGCAAGCTTCCGTATAAATCTGTAGTTTGTGATATTGAACGCACCGATAATTTAGTTCAGATCTGTACTATTAAAAATTGGAGATTTAGATCCAATTAACATACAGTATTATTCATTTATGTTCCACGTAAAACAGTCATACAATGTATGAACGTTTGTAATTTTAAAAAATCATTCTTGCAGCTTGCAAACACGGAATAACTCTACATATCACAAAGCCATCAAACTAAATATTGTAGTGTCATTTTATTTTCGTGGGGTTGAATTTTCGTGACTTTTTAAAAAGACTTTCCTGGATACGGTAAATTCGAGATTATGCCTGTCAAAGGATGCATAGTAGTAAGAATTTAGTTTCGTGGTTTGATCTCTACAAGTACACAACATGAAAACTAGAAAAGAATAAAAATCTGCAGAAAAATGGCGGTCATTTGAATGTTTAACACAATACTACCACACATAGGGTGACGTATCGTTACTTAAAAATTTACCTATATATCATGCATATACTATATAATACTACAAGAGATGACACATCTATTTCTTCTTGCGTGAACTGCTTAAGGATCGACGCTGATGTTTCAAGCTACACTTCGTGTCAAGTCTAATATTTTATTACCAGATTACAATATTGACGTTGATTTATGAAAATACTAGTATCTTTTTTATTCTTTAGGAACCAGAGTCAGCAAGTAAATGGGCTGGGAGTGTGGTCATCTACATACGTTGCAAAGTTTTTGTTGGGGCTTAAATTTGTTGTTTGATTAAAAGTATCTTATGCAATTATCTTGGAGACTAAATAACAGCTATAACGGTTAAAAATATAAAGAAACTGAAGATGGTGTGCATGCTGTTATTGGTAAGGCCGAAAGCGGACGATTTGCATTTGTTGGGAGGAGTTGTAACTTCCTGATTCGGTGATTGGTATTTGTTGGGAGGAGCTACAACCTCCTGATTCGCCCGCTGACATTCGAAATCCATGCATTCTCTCATCTGCTTCACGTAGATAGGCTCAGATTTGTCTCCTATATTCCTGAAGAACAGATCACCATCATGGACGGCTTTCACCACGTGTTCGATCACTACGGTAAGGTTAAAGTCTGATGCTTTCGGACTGTCGAGGTCGTATATGCCTTTCACAGTGATAAGCACTTCTACAGGAACGGTGCTGTTGACGGTGGACAAATTAGAGTAAGCATACCACATGATCCCGGAGTCGTTCCATCCCAGCTTCCAGGCAATGGCGTCGGCAACGGCCCCCGACAAATTATTTAGCTCCTCCAATGTTGACCTGTTCTGACCATTGAAGTTTTCGCGCTCTATATAGAACTTAAACTTTACCATATCTTTCAGACTGTCCAATACATTTCTCTGACAACCTTTGAGAACATCGAACACGCCATTCAAACTCTCCACGAAAGAAGAGAGGAATCCTGATTTTATAGTCCAAAAAATTTTCCACCAATCAGTTGCAGGCAAGTCGCATATGGACGGTGCACCAGGATAAGGTGTGAGATAGCATCCTGAGTGAGAATTAATTGCCATCTGCCGGATTTCCTCGCAGGAAATGGTGACCCAAGGCCTAAGAGTTGGGACTAGTGCTACTTGAAGGCACTTCCTTACGGCGTTCATCCAGTTCTGGCCAGTCTGGCTCAAGTAAAGAGCATAGTCGGTGTACAGATTGCAGAATTTCTCAGCGTATGTGACGGCGTATGCACTATATGTCCCCTCACATGGGTATCGTTCCTGCAGATGAATAACAATGGATGTTGTAGCAAATTCTTGTTTCAAATTATTGAAAGATTTTACGATAACTGTTCATTCAAATTCCATATTAGTCTTCAATTATTTTCTAAAAGTATTATGCGGATGAAATTAATGTCAATATGACTAGGAAAATTGCCGATCTCCTCATTCACAGTTTGTATGTGAGTTCGTGTACTGAAATATTGACCTCTGGTTAGCTTCATTATGATGACATTTACAACGACTGCTCAAGAACCTCTTGGATGTTGATTACTATAATTAGGACAAGAATAAGAAAGAGAAGGACGATATACATGCCAGAGACAAAGTGGTTTTGCAATGATGATGATTTTGATGATGGTGATGGTGGTGCCACCTTTTTCTATTACAAGGATGTTATGAGTATGACTATTAGTGATATTTATGTGTTATGATTCTGAGTTGTTGGCTTCACTTGCATTCGTTTTAATGTTGACGGATATGATGCGACTGTTGCGTCTATTGTTGTCTGTAGTTGTTGCTGCTTAATAATAATAATAATAATAATAATAATAATAATAATAATAATAATAATATGATGATGATGATGATGATGATAATGATGATGATGATGATGATGATAGCATGTTATGACTGTACTAACGTGTCTTTGCATTGAAGGAATTGAATTATTACTTACTTCTAGACATTGCTTGTACCAATTGCACTCCTGACCACTAGGACTGAAGCACCAGGGAGGGAGAGTGAACATTGAGGAGGGCCGCTGTGTCGTTCGTAATGAGTCACTCCCACAAGCACAATCATCATAAACTGGGGCGGGAACTAAAGGAAGAAGATATGGAGACCCATAAGAAACTTTAACGAGAATTATGAGAGATCGGCTAAATGTAGACACGTGATCACAAACATGGCGACTGGAGCTAATGACTCATATTTTCATGAGGACCAACCGTTGTTCTTCATGTTTGTGCTGTCTTACAAGACATAGAGCGTGATTGAAGATACTGTTATGTCTATTTAATTTATATTATGTAACTGACTTTTGCCAGGATTGACGGTTGTACCTACCTGTTTTTGCCATCATTCCAAGAAGTAAATAAGATGTTTACTTGAATTTAATTTCAAGACCCGACCTTGCTTACGATTTATTGAATTTTTCCATTAGAAATGATACGTTTTCCAGAACATTCGGTTCCGTCATAGGTCTAGTGATAGTCTGAAAAATAGGAACTTTGGTAAACAATTATTCATTCCTGTTTCTTATTAGTCTTTGGGAATCTATGACCAGAGTTTGTAGTTGTGTTTAGATGTAGTTCTAGAAGAATTGTTTATTTAAATTATTAGTTGGAATTACGAAGTGCTCATTGACGTTTTGGAGAGAAGCACTACTTTAGAGGTATGGATGACTCATACAAAGACATCATGGATTACATCACTGTGATATATCAAGACATTTAAGACGATTGGAATTCGTTCAAAACATTCTAGACTTTTGGACTTGTGATAGGACATTTATGATTATTTGGGATTTAATTCACAATACTGTAAGTTCCTATGAAATTTTCACTTTTTAACTTAACTACAGTTGTTGGTTTCACTTCCTTTCTGTTACATAGTTTAAGACAATAGAGTCGCCACAATACGGTGTTTTTGTTTCAAGAACATTTCAAAATATCCTCGGCTTAGTATTAATCAGCCTTGATGCCAAACAGCATCATTCGGCTCCCGGCATTAGTATAGGCACGTATGAAATATATACAAAACTTTTCTGTGAAGAGTTGTACCTAGTAATATTCAATTTTTATTTCGTATTTCTTTTGTGAAAATTGATTGATATTCAACGTAAAGATAGCAAAGGAAACATAATAAGTGTTGCCCAATTGACAGCAAGTTGGGCTCAGACAGCGTTTAATTTGAAGCGATGATGATATATTGGAGGCCTAATTGTAAAAAATAAATCTACGCAAATGCTTTCAAAGAACACAGAGTACAATTTCAAAGGTAGAAGCATAAAATTAGATTTAAAATGCAGATGAAGTTGTCAACTATTGAAAGGAAAATATAGACTTAAGAGAATATGCAGGGTTATCTTATCAGGGTGGTCGGGTGGGGTTGGGGGTGGGTGAGGGTTGGATCAAGATTTTGTAGAGCTAAAGGATTAAGTCTGATCAAGACTGATTCTGATTCTGTAAACAAAATGAGGATATACTCTTCAAAGCAGATGACTATGATAACCACCACGACTTACCACAATATTAAGAGAGGGCTGATTGTGTAGCTTTAGTTAGCACAATTTAGAAATTGTTTTCCAAAATTGAAGATATTAAGCCTGTTGTCATTGAGCGAGTACACTACGACAGTCACCGAACTCAAAACCATTGCGCTACCGGGTAAGCCCACTCTCATGAGTAATACATTCTAAAACCTTGAATTGGTCCAGTAAATGTAAAGGTACTCTT
>JAECUM010049933.1:0-14296 GCA_016617855.1 Megalonaias nervosa | reverse complement strand
AGTCCCCAATCCTGTACTGACACAGGGGGTCATATCGTTTTTTAGTATATAATACAAGGGACGCCAGTTTCTCATTTCAGCTCCAAGATTCAACAATTTGAACTACAAATTTGGCTTAAAACGAAAAGCAGTCCATTTTCTAATCTGAGTTTCCTCCAAATATTTCCACCCCATTTTTCATATTTGGACATTTAGGTTGGGGTGTGTGCTCAATGCAACTGCATAACGAAAATTTGGAATTTTCCGCCACTGTGCAGTAGAAACATGAAGTGGGCCTAAAAAATTTACACTTATGTTATATTGACTCATACCTGCATGAAATCGAAAGGAAAATGACTTATCTTCTCTGAAATGGCAAGTATTATAATCGTTATGTCTTTAATCCGCTTACAGACTAGATGAAACCACAGCATAGATGAAACCTGACCCGGTCCTCGTCATTTTAATTACTAGTCACATGACTTCACAAATCTCAAACAATGACATCAGAAGTCCAACAGTCACGTGATATCAACAACAAACTCCTTTATAATGTTGTTGTACAGAAATTCAATTTATATTAAATGAAAGTCTGATACTTTTTGTAAAAACCAGCAATCTGGCCAGTCTGATTTATCAAGCAGACAGCACATGTCAACGTGGTAGTCAGGTGATACAACAACACTCCAGAAGTTGTTCTCGGAATATATAAATATGGAGAATTTTGCATTCTTTCCTTTTTGTATTTTTATTACAACCAGTATACAACTTTCATTTAATATTTTTTAAAAAATGTTTTCTCTACAACATTTGAAAATGTGGGTTGTTAGATTTGTGTACTCATGCACCTAGCAATGTAAATCGAGAGTATCAGGTCACATTGCATCAACACCGTAGTTATATATTGTCTTTCAGCAGATTAAGGACATAATGATTTTAATACTCACAATTTCTGAGAAAATAATTAATTTTCATATCGATTTCATGCATGTATCACTCGATCTAACAATGCTTAAAGGTTTCTAGGTCATCTGGTAAGCGGCTACGCTTTGCCACCACCATGTTGGCCTCTTGAGACACTAGACTGGTTTTCATACCTTCCGGGTAAGGAAGATAAGGATATCAAGCTGACTTTGAAAATAAAAATCTACTAGACAAATCTAATCCCCTAAGCATTTGGATTGACTCAGCATATAATGTTTATTGCAAGCACCCAAATGATCCATACTGCACCCTCTGAATATTCTGGTTAGAATTCAATAAATTTAACTCACGATCAGTTTAGTTATATCTCGGGCGTCAAATGGTGGCGGAAAATTCCCGGGTTTTTCCCGACTTTCATCAATATTTGCGAAATTCAAGGACTTTTCACTGTCGGGAAAAAAACTGTCATTTCTCCCGACTTTTTCCTGATTTCCTGGTAGCGTGGGAACCCTGTATGTAGTCTGGAAGGAGAACCCAGTAGAACAAACAACAGAGATCAGAGTCCAACTTAGTTCACATAATTTGCAACCCTGACCTCTAACCATCCTTTTCAAGTGACCTTTCTTTGGTTTAGACATTATGACTTCCCTCAATCTGGAGCCTGAAAATGTCAACTTTATCTTCTTTTTTAAAATACTATATTTAGGAACACAACATAACTTTCACTCTTATTTCCCAATAAAACAACAGGTAACATCAATAATAAAATTTGAATAAGAAGGCAATTTAAATAATATTACCATATACACTCACTTATAAGTCGAGTCAAACTGCAAACAACAAAGATCCTGATCTGACTTAGCATAATGCGCCTGCAGATCAGGGTCTACCTTGTCTGATCTACCGATTACTTCTGACAACTGTACAGACCCAGACAATAAAAATTACAACAAATTGCTGCAAATTTTCTATTGCAAATAGGATTGTACTAGTCATAAATATAGTTTAGACAGCCATCTTTCCAGCCTGATTTATTTCTAAAGTGTCATAAGTGTCTACTTACTTTTTTGTGGTTTGATTTTGCGTTTTTCATCTCTGCTGTCTGGTTCTTTTGGCAATGGTTTATTTTCCTGTGTAACGCTGACATCCCTATAAAGGAGAAAAAAGATTATTTCCAAATTACTTTACCAAATGGTGAAGTACAAGTAAGTGATCCAAGGGAGTCGAGTAAAAACCAAATGCTAATTGTACCATAAACTATTTACATGTACACCAATTAACTTCAACAATTTATAATTTAATACAAATGTCAAGTAAATGTATTCACAACAGCATCTCAAAAATAGTCCAAAATTACCAGCCTAAAGAATAATTACCGTATATACTGACTCTTAAGTCGAGTCCAAAGGCAAACAACATTAACCCTGATCTTCAATTAAATAATATGCAGGTAGATCAGGTTCTATGTTGTTCATTCTACTGATTACTCTTAACAAATTGCAAAGACCCAGACTTGACAGCACATCATGACAGCAGATCTGCATCTGTTCAGTTTGAAGTTAGACTTGACGTACAAGTTAGTACATATGGTGCCATTTCGTTTACTACATACAGATGTTTTAAAGGTTTTCGGAAAGAGTGTGCAAGAGTGAGTGCTCAAATCTATATAAATAAAATATACAAACTCATCAGTAATATATGTGACCAACCAACAGTGCATCTTGATATATTTCTGTACCTACATACTTATTAATCGGGGCCCTGAGTGGCCGAGTGGTCTAAAGCACTCTCCGTTACGGATCACTGCCATCTCACATCTGCCTGCGTGGGTTCGAGTTTTTGATATGCTACAATCATAACTTTTGGAAAAAGTTTACCCTCTTTAAATTTTTAAAAATTCCAACAGCTCAAGCTTCTGGCACTTTCAGAACTAAATGCAAAATTGCAAATCACAAAATGTTAGCCAGAAAGAAAAATTTTAAGATGCTGGTGAGGATTCTATATCTGCAAAACTATTGTCGTCTAATATGGTGCAAGAAAAGTATCAAGTATCATTTGCTCATGAAAATTCCCTTCTGCTAGTATGCTAAATAGATGGTATGATTTTCATGCTGTCAATATTCTCAATCTACAGAATTGGTACAAATTCTGTTCAAAACTGGTATTCATGCAATTTTCAAGCTGTTAACATAATGAATCCATGGTATTTGTGAAAACATAATGTTGGTAACATGCTAAATCCATGGTACACCATTCAGTGGTGACAGTGGGTGCGGGAATCCAGGGATTTACACTAGCACCTGCCTATATTCAGTAAATCAATAAATATTTTTGAAGTAAAAACATATAAAACCCCTACTATATTTGTGGAAAACCCTTGTACATGTAAAAGTAATGAACAAACTGAACAGCTCCCTCGTTAACTCACAAACCCAGTTTTTACATAGGGTCAGGCATGGATCCCATTTTCTTACACATACAAATACAAATACAAATAAATCTGGCCTCTATTTGTTTCATGTGAAGAAAATTGCAATCAAAATTTGTAACTGAAAACTTAATACATCTCTGGTTTTATAGTTTAAAACAGTGGATAGTATCCAAAAATTTAAAACAACAGCATTAAATTCTAAAACAAAGTCATATATTTTGTTAAATTTTCTTTCCAAACAACATTTCCAGAACACTAAATAATATTTGACAAAAGTCTAATGTATGAAAATATCACTAATAGTTACCAATGGCAACAATTTAATAAACAAGTACCAATCAAATATGTTTTGTGAATTCATATTACTGCTTTAGTTGAATCTTTTAATTCCACTTCAGTGTAATCATCATAAATGCAATGTTCACTTGTATTCAAATGTGAAAAATGTCAATCAACTGTCACAGCTATGTCCACAAGGATTTCCATCCGAACCTAATTGAGCGCTAACCATGTTTTGATCTCCAACTTGTGAAAGTATTTGTTGTACTTTTATATTCAATCAAAAGCAGCCCTATGTTTTGTCAATTCAAATTCACATTTTAGTTGAATCTTTTAATTCCGCTTCAGTGTAATCATCATAAATGCAATGTTCCCTTGTATTCAAACGTGAAAAATGTCAATCTACTGTCACAGCTATGTCCACAAGGATTTCTATCTGAACCTAATTAAGTAATAACCATGTTTTGATCTCCAACTTGTGGAAGGATTTGTTGTATTGTTACATTCAATCAAAAGCAGCCCTGCTTTGCATTATCATGTTAATTACATCTTTTGTATCAAATCCAAAAATGAAAGAAAGAAAAGTTAAAAGGTACACAAATCCTACTTGCATAAGAGCTAGCGATAATGGTCATGTGTCACGTCAACTCATTTCAACTGACCAATCGAATACTTATAAATATTATTATGTAAGTAATAAACTACCTTACATTAGCCTACTCAATCATAAATGTGATCAAAGAAAGCAAGGCAACTAAGTTAAATGAGTACTTGGTAAATCAAAAAATTTTGTTTCACCTATGTGGTCCATTACAATCAGTCCCATGGGTAGTCCAGGTTTCCTCTGACCCTTGCCACCCCATTTCTGATATTTGGACATTTATGTTGGGGTCTAGGATCAGAGTCCATTCCCCATCGAAAAGTTGGAATTCGCTGACACCATTTAGTGTCGGCAAAAGGGTAGCAGCTTACTAGCCGGCCTAGCAAACTTCAACGACCTTTCATCGAGATATACCTGCATGAAATCGATAGGATTATGATTTATTTTCTCAGAAATTGTGAACATAGCATTCATTATCTCTTTAATCCACTGACAGACGCAACAATTTATTGTCGATATCACGTGACTATTGGACCTCTGATGTCAATGAAATGCAGGTTACGAGATTTGCATAGTCATGTGACTATGATGCAAATGGCGAGATCCAGGTCAAATTTTATTAACGCTGTAGTTTTGTCGTGTCTGTCAGCGGATTGAAAGAGATAACAAATAGTGTTGGTGAATTCCAACTTTTCAATAGGGAATGAACTCTGACCCTACACCCCAACATAATGTCCAAATAGCAAAAATGGGGTGGCAAGGGTCGAGGAAACTTGAACTATCCCATGGGAAAGGTGTCACATTGATTTTCTAGGAGGTTTCTCGATATCTCACACTCTCACCTATGGTGTGTTCTATGTCTTTGACACGTGCATGAGTTAACAAAAATACATGTCTTAATTGGGAGGTAGTCTCCTTTTGGAATATATTTTTTTTCTTATGGTGACTAGGACAAAAAACCAAACATGGTTGACATTATGGAAGTAGCTTTTGTAATGGCGACAAGAAGCTATGTCCCATGTAACTTACAGCCTGTTGCTGGTAAGCCTGACTGGAGGTGCTGGGGGTTTGTCCGAGTCCTCAAAATCTGACATGGTGTTGCTTCAGTCTCACTCGTATCTATAGGTTTTCTCAATGTCCCTGCAAGAAACAAATTATATAAAATTCAATACGCAACTGAGGAGATAATATGCATTAGGCAACACAATACACATCAAAAGTGACAATAGTTATCATCAGAGGAAATAAGCATCAGGGGAGAAAATATACAACTGGGGCAGGAGGAATAATATGCATCAGGGGGACATTATATTTCAGGGGAGACAATACTTATGATCTACTTCCCAGTATGTATCGACAAAAGGTTTAGTTTTAAATATGGAAAACTACAAAATGTATACCCTTAAAAAAAGTGATTTAAAATATATCACAACTGTGGTCATCTTCTGCAACAAACCTTGATATTTCAATATATATATATATATATATATATATATATATATATATATATATATATATATATAGATATACATATATATATATATATATATATGTATATATATATATATATGTATATATTCAACAGCCGTAAGATCATAAGATCCAGAAAAAGAAACCAGCTATTTCAATCAACACCTGTGTAAAACTATTGTTTGCCATGGACTAGAATGCATCCTCTTACCTGTAAAATTAAACAAGACTTTGGGATCATTCCCTCAATGATTTTTAAAGCAACTGGTCATATTAACTTTGTTGCTTTCATTTAGTTGCTCATGTATGGAGAGCATCACCCTAAATATACCATCACATAATTGGCTGACAGACATGGATCTATAACATTTGCAGTTGGATAGCCATTCAACAGAGATCAATACAGTACAACAGAAACTGTAATATTGCTGCTTTAGGATTTTACTTCATTACAACACAACCCATCAACGACAGCAAAATTTTCTTACCCACACTAAAATACCTTGTAATGAAATAAATGCAGGGACAAGGTATGAATGTGAACATGAAACAAGCCAAAAATGAGCAACACTTGAGAACTTTTTCCTTAAATTTTAAGCTGCACTTCTCTAAGTAAAGGTGAATCTCAACAGGTAATATACATTTCTTGATGGCATAAACAATGACTTTAAGGGATGGTGAGAGAATAACTTGGGCAACTTATAGCAGACAACTACTTTATGGGCTCAGGAAAAAATTTCTGAAGCACACAATGTGCATATTCTAACAGTCACTTCTCCCGGTACTAATTATATTCAACACAATACATGCCTTCACTACACTGCTTATGCAAGGTTTATAACGAGTTACAGAACTGAAGCTGCACACATAGCCCCAGATTTCTTAGTGGTATTTGCATTTACAGGGAAAACTTTCTGTTATCTAAACGTCATAATCTTCCAATATCAATGATGTATCACACACCTTTATGAATTAGATATAGAAGAATTAAAGACACAGAGAAATGCAAAATTATGAGATTTTCATCTGGTCAGACATTGTCAAGCTTGCCACAGATCAGCAGTATTTTCAACACCGTGAGGCTTTATTAATATGTCATGCCAAAGTAATGACACCAGCAGATATTTATGTAAGTTTTACAACTCTATGGTCTTAACCTAAGTAACAGAAAAAGACGAAAACTGAGTTTTGTAAAATTCAAAAAATAATTTATTTCCCTGGAATACAAAGTGAAAATTTAAAAGGAACATATAGTATTGTAAATTAAATCCCAAACAGTCCCAAAAGTTCTTTCACAAGTCTAAAAGTACAGAGTATTCCTAATGAATTCCAATGGTGGTCTAAATGAATTCCAATCTTGAATGAGCTGATGTACCAGTAACCTCGAATGTGCTAATGTGCCAACAGTTTCGTGTATCACAATGATATAAAAACCAGAATGTCCTTGAATGAATTCACAATAATTCCAAAATAGTGATTTGGTCCAGAAGTCAATGAGCACTGTAAACAAATCCTCTGAACACAACTAAATGACTGAACCACTACAGATGTTAAGATAGGAATTAATAATTCTGATGTAAACAACCTTAATATAAAAACCCAAGATGCAATAAGAGGACCAGGATGAGGGTGAAAAGTTCATTTCCAGAACATTCTTAGTTGTAAACAAGGTCAGGTCTCTCAGTAATATATTAGCAAAGAACATGACAAGCTTCAGGTAGAACGGTGTCCTGAACTCAAATCCAAGTAAACATGTTTACAAAAATTATCTTCAAAGTTTAATCAACACTTGTGGACAAAATTTAGCTATGTAATTTGTTGTTTACAAGATGACCCTTACAATCTACAATCATAAGAAAAACTTAAAAGCAACATTGCTATAACATATGAAATTACTTTTTATAAGAAAAATGTCAGTAACTTCCATCTGAAAATGACTTCAAATTGTCTCAATTTCTGCCAACTTTATACTCAATGATCCATTTTGGTCAAACCTCCCTTCTAGAGGGCTACAAATGGATGCCATAGAAAGGAAGATTGTTGATTAGCCAAAAGAATTGGTGCATTTCTAGGTCATTGCCCCAACCAGACTTTGACCAATTGCCTGTCGTCTCGACATTATCTGTTTATAAATATATTACAACAGCATGCATTCAGTGAAAGTTGGTGGGAAACAGCTGAGACACATAAATGCTCATTTCAAATTTAAGTTGCCAGTAATTTTCTTGTGAAAGTAATAAAATGCTAATATAAATATCTGCTGGCATCTCATAATAGTGTGAAAAAGTAATGCTTATTTCATAATACACTGAGAGATTCTAACCTTGTACAGTTCTTATTTATTTTTATTTTTTGTTCTTCATAAGCAATTTATGTGCAAAGGAAACATCCATTATCCAAAACTGTACGGTCCTGTGATGTCATGTACATAAACAAAGTGTGCATCGCTTATGCTGAATATTGTTCATTGGCGGAAGATGTGTAAATGAATCAGGCTTGGTTGTACTCAAGAGTTTTAACATCGTATCAAACTGAAAATTGGATCCAACAAAATCACAAACAAGTGAGAGAGAGAGAGAGAAAGAAATAACGATTGCTTCAATGCACCAGCATTTCATACACAATACGATGGTGAATGGAGCAAAATAACCATTAGAGTATTACATCCAGGTTAACAATATAACAATATTTCACAAATAAAATCATTATTAAATAATTAAAAGTAATAATAATAATAATAATAATAATAATAATAATAATAATAGTAATAATAATAAATTACGGCAAGTGCAAATGACAATATCTTTGCTGCCATGGGTTACAAAAGTAATTTCTAAAGACAATTAATGCTATGTATAATATTGGAAACAGAGACATCAATACCTGTTTGTATCAACTGTGATAACAAGGTGGCAAAGAATAAAAGCTTGGATGGTGAATAAGCCCACCTGGTAGGGCCTAGAGAGATATAAACCCATTGTTTCAACTTGGGCTACCAAATCCAAAGGTTATTTTATTTACAAAGTAAGCCAACCCCAGAAGCCAACTCTGGATTCTTTTAAGTCCGCTGATTTTTTTATATACAAAGTTTGATCTATGAAATCCAACCTTGGTTTCTTTTTACCAGTTTTCACAGGAATTTCAAAAATAAATTGAATCAACGGAACAGTTGGCGCTCTGTAAGGGACATTCTGAGCATACATTCAGTGAAGCATATTAAAGCCAACTGAATAGGATACAATTATGTAGCGTACTAGCAGAAGTTCACATAAACTGTTAACTGACTCTAGGACTGCTTTGGCACTAAGCATGTATCAAATTCGCAGCTCAATCAAAGGGGTGGGAAAACAGCAAGTGCTGCCATATCAAGCTAAGGGCATTGAGCTAGCAGATATTTAAGGAAATATTACTATGGAATTTGCAACACAGTGTACAGCAAAACACAAAATATAATACAAATAAAAGTTGTTTGAATTTACACAAAAATGAAGTAATATACGTATTAGTAAATACACGAGGGTAAACATCTATTATGCATACTTCACACTGCGGCAAGTAAAATTTAATTTAATATTTAAATTATTACAGTCTAGATAAATATAGATACAGTGTGACCCCGCTATAACATGGTAGCTGGGAGCCATAGAATCTGACCATGTTATAGACCGAACCGTGTTATAAGCAACCAGGTCAGTTAGCTGAAGATAATGATGCATGTACCCGAAAAAATGTGCGAGGGGGGTGGGGGTGTAGGTAATAAACATGGGCGCAAAAATATGTGCTTCACTGGCACAGTTATCATCTTAAATTGATGCATATTAAATGCGAAATACACATGTAGTGAAAACAGAGAAGGCATATATATTATTTTACTTTATTCAGAGAACCACGCAATGGTACATATACGTGTATACTATTTATACATACATGTCTAATGTATAGCAATTAATAAAGTATCAACACCGTGTACTCACCCGCGAATCACGTCACATACATTGAATCCACAATACAAGTAATTCCATCGAAGATATGCCTACAGATTTAAAATATTCAGTAATTTTGTCACAGGTCATATAGGTCTGAATTCAGTAGAAAAAAATAGCACAATCACGTAACGAATGATGAAGCACATTTACTTTTCAGTATGTCCCAAGTTGATAAAAGTTTGCATTTTAAGCGCCCTCGGTAGAGTTCATAAGCATAAACTTTTTCCTGTAAAAAGGAAACTTTCACTGCACAGTAAAAGTGTTCCAGTCACGTTGGAAGATGAAACAATTCATCAGATTCCATTTCTTTTATTTAAGTTAGGTACTGACTTCCTTTGAAGAAAGGTTCTTTGTTTTTATTGAAGATTGTAGTCGGCTTTCTTTGATGAAGGGTGCATGTGTTATTGAAGTCACCGCTAAAGGACAGCTTTGGAGAACCAAACAAATGTCTGTTTCTTATTGTGGCAGCAACATCAAAAAATTGTATTGCATGATTGAGACTGATTTTTTTTCCCATTTGCTTAGTACGTTTTCATAACAATTGGTGCTTCAAAGGTAATGTTTTCTTTGAAATTTCAGCTACTACTTTATCTGGGTAAATTTTTTTTAAAAATGAATTGGCCGTCGTATGGTCAATTGTTGTTACTGTATCTCTCTGCCTATTGAATAGACAAATGAGAGCTTGTTGGGGTTTTTTTTCTGTTTTTTTTTTTCTTCACATTTGTGGTAGTGGAGTGATGCTGCTTTCCACGCATGCATCAGAAATTTAAAGAAAGGGTCAATCGATGATAGAGACCGAGGTGTTCTGGTCTGATGACAGGGATTACTACGGAAAATGCGAATGTTCTGAAGGATTTAATTCTGAGTGAAAAGAAGAGGAATTTTTCTTACCATCCACATACAAATGTCAGTCTACGTAAATATATTAATTACTAGTGAGCGGGCAAAAATCCAACGAAAGATAGATTATGAGATAATGCCTCGTCCGGTTGATCTCCACTACCAGGAATGTAAATTTGAAAAAAAAAAGCGGATATCTCAAAACATACAGTACTCATGCTAGATGTCAACATAAGTGGATTATGATATAACAATGCACTGTTAAGATGTTTTGTAAATATGGACAAAGAATTTGTTCATGTAACAATATATATATTTCAGTGCATTTTATATCAACTTTGCGGCTTCCTTTCATGGGACCTCTGAATTTCTCCACTCCAAACCAATGGTTGTATATACAAGTTTAAACAGCCAACAATGCTGCCAATAAAAAAAACTGCCAGATGGCATATTTTGCCACCAATAAGGAGAAAAAAATCGCAATTTGTGACACTGGTGAAGCCCTGCGCGATTCCTGAATAAACCTTTTACACGTTATTTTTCGTACTTTTAAGAAGAAAATTGTTTTTTCGTGTATGAGAAAAATGCATATAAAATTTCAGGAGCCACGCCACGATCGTCTTGTATTATTCATACGTGATCTCTTCCCTAAAATGATAAACATTTTATGTGGTTTTTCGTACTTTTAAGAAAGATTTTTTTTTCGTATACAAGAAAAGTACATGTATATGAAATTTCAGGAGCCACACCACAACCATGTTATATCTGAATTCGTGTTATAACAGAGCGTGCTATAGCGGGGTCACACTGTACTAGAAGTATGTGTGAATACCATAATAAGACAGATGAATGCATATATATGCATTTCTTGATGGGAATTATGTCAAGACAACATACAAATATTTGAATTTCAATTATTTTTAACATACTGCAAACATCTAGTTTCCAATACTACACCTAGATTTATACAGTTTTGCAGTTAGGAAGAAAGGTAAGAAAAACATTGAACATTGATTATTTTTAATAAAATTTAAGTCCGAGTGAATTTTTTAACATGAAACTTTCAAATGATTTCATTTTTAAATCCTACACTTCATACCTTTTGTTTTAATCATCATACCAGCTAAGAATTAATTATGATTGAAAAGGTGTCCAAAAACTTACACTCAAAAACAAAGATCTGTTCCTAAACATGCATGGAACACAAAAAAATCACTTTAGAAATAAATTTATGGTGTCCAAAACATATATGGTAAATATGGTACTGTAAACTGTCACTGTAAATGCAAACAGCATTAAGAAAGTGAAAACTGTGAAACTGCAATACAATATGTTCATAATATTTACCTTTTAAGTATCAAGCTTACATCAGGTAACTGTGTGAAAAACAAAACAAAACAAAACAAAGCAAAACAAAGTGGTTTCTACTGCAATATGTTCTGTACTGACATACAGTAGAAAAATTAGGCATAGGTGCCACATGGCAAGTGTTAAGTTACGTTGTGCTTTGATACTTTTGTAACTATTGGATTTACATCACTTTGAACACATTGTTTCAAAAAATTTATTTAAGAAATAATAAAACTACTCATTGCAAATTTTGGATGCAGAATTTTTTTTTTTTTATAGTGAAATAGACTATTCTTGAAACCAGAAATGAACAGCAAGCAGTCTGTTTCCTTTTTTACATTTATGAGCTTCTGTTTGTGTTGAAACACCAATAATTCAACAGTGTTAGGGTCCCCTCAGAGGCAGTCAGGCAGGAAATTTTACATCAGTCAATAAAATTACTAAGTTCTGTGCATTTTTACATCCTTGATGCCTTTCATTTTTAAAATCTTTAGGGGATTGCAAACAAACGGGAGGGTGTGTTAATACTACTATGGCAACCGTCCAACCGAGTATGTATATATGTGACAATCGTTTGTCACTGTTTTAGGGGTTTCTAAAATACACTAAGGTACTTAGGACACTTGCCCTAAATGCACGATTTAGCGAGCGTGTGGCATTTATTGGAAGAAACCGAAATAAAAGGGTAGAGAGAGGGGGAGGGAGATAGAGAAGGGGTTGCACTCTTATTTCTGTATGTCATCGTATCAATATACATTTACAACGCATACCAAAATATTATCTGGATTCTTTTAATCAGATGGGAATCATAATAAAACCCTTCCAGTGAACGTGGAAACCCTGAAGTAAATGCTGGATTATACATTTAGTCACCCATCCCCCCCCCCCCCCATCATTAAGCTAAGCCCTAATGATAACAACAGTAAGCGGCTAATAGTTAGCTCATTAATAACAGGATCAATCGCTTAAAAGCTTTCATGTACCTACTAATACTTGCGTCTCGCTTCCCCAAACCTATGACCGGAGGTTAACACTTGAGTCTGTCACCGCTGTACATGATTCTCACTGAAATTAGGAAACGTCTTTCGCACAAGTACAGATTGTCAGTCAATCTCGTAACCGTCTCGCTCAAAGCGCACCTGCGCGAGATGTTCCTCCATGTGTAGGGGATCAACTCAAACTGGTATATATGTAATTTCAGATCAAACTATTTGTTTCCATCATAAATGCAAAATTGTTCATAATTTATGGAAGTAAATATCTTATCTAATTGTTTAACCAAAAGTTTAATTTTGGGAAGTTAACATTTTTTTGTATTAGTAGTTTTATGAAAGATAATTTAACTAAAACTAAACATGTTTTGAGATGGTCGTCCAATGAGTCATGCTTTTCACACTCCCACCATCCTGTACTGCTCAATCCAACAGTAGTGAGTCATATGTCTATTCGACATGGATAAATAATACTGAGCAAATTTGCCATTGTCTTATAGTTGATTTCATGTATGCAGTAAGTAATCTTTTAGAAACCCCATTATTATTGCGCGGAAAAATATCACAACATATTTCTACATGTTCCACAATAACATTATTCTTGTAAAGTAGTATTTATAAACAGAATAGGTCCTCAGTCTATGTCAAATGTATTGATTGTGCTAAAATATGCGTTAGACACTATAATGAGATATCAATGAAATCAGTAGCGTAGATTTAACAAATCAACAGTAAACACTGAAAGGGAAGTCTGATGTTTATTTTACGTATCAACAGTTTCTTGAACCGTGCACACAAATGAATTCTGTTTTATACTCTTAGAATCGACTGGGGGGAAAAAAAGCTAAGTTCGTGTCAAAATTGATGACCATAATAGTTATCTGTCATTAAAACAGTAGTACAGAAAACATAACTTCTGGCTCAGCTGATTAATTTTAGACCCAATGTTTCGATTCTTCGATCATTTTTAAGAAAAAGAATATAATTTTTTAAAAAATAACAACATCATTTTAAGGTGATTTCCATAATACAAAAAACAACATTAAAAAAAACAAAAAAATAACAACAACAAAAACACAAACATGATCCATGAAGGTCACTGGTTATTAAAGTTTACGTGAGCGTAAGTAGATGCAGAATGGCCTTCCGAGACAGTTTTATTTATTGTTTATTAATTAATTAATTTATTTATTTTCACGCTTTCAGGCTATTCTTTTCGAGACAATAAAATGTAGTTTTTGACGTTGTACGAGTTGTACGTAGTGTTCAGAGCCGCTGGATTTAATATGCTTTAGCTCATACACTTTATGCTCTATATGCGTTTTAGAGACTCTCAAATGAACATGTTTATGGATATGCGCTTGATGGCATTTTCGCAGTGAATTGCTTTTGGTAGATAATGTCTCAACAATACTTTCTAATGCATATCTATATCAGTTAGTAG
>JAECUM010049932.1:0-26742 GCA_016617855.1 Megalonaias nervosa | reverse complement strand
GTGTGATCAAAGTGAGGTGCTTTTAACAACAAATAGTGAATTTTACAGAGTGGTCTTTTGTGAAGTGGGGATTAGATCAATTAAAGAAAGCAGAAGAAATGATGAGATACCAGAGAATGAAAAGAAGAAGAAGGGAATCATAGAGAATATGAGGAGATGGTGGAAGAACTGGAGAAAAAAGAAGAACAACCCAAAGGCCCTTTTCAGGGCCACTTAAATGCCTCGAAAAGATATTTGTTATCTTGCCTAAACAAAACCCATCCTTTTGTCTTGTCGCTATAGTTGCGGAGGGTAAATTTTGTCGCCAAAGCGGCCCAGGGGGGTCTTGTAATGCTAATTCCCATTGTCGCAAAAGTGACCCCATTCACTACTGACATTCATTAATCAATTCTTTTTTAATCATATCTCCTGTTTTCCAGGATCCACAACAAGTTGAAATAAACCAGTCGAAATATAATAAATTTAAAGATTTAATTCCTGTAGAAATAGTCATGTAAAGTTTTGCAAACACAACGGTTTTTCTGTTTTATTTGTTTGTCTTTTCATTCTCTGGTATCCAGTCAGGATGTCCCATGGATCTAAACTTTTCCTGTACCTTCCTCCAGTTTTTGTTGACTCTGTCAAAGTCCTCTTTTTTCTTTCTGTTTTCTTTCCTTAGCCCAGGTATCTTTTATCTTCTTCACCTCCTCTTCCTGCACCTTTCTCATCATTTCTTCTGCTTTCTTTAATTCATCTAATCCCCACTTCACAAAAGACCACTCTGTAAAATTCACTATTTGTTGTTAAAAGCACCTCACTTTGATCACACCATCAAGAGCCTCCTTCAATGTTTCCCAATCTAACATACTTAGGCTTAATAAAGCCTCTTAACTTCTCCACTTCATCCTCTATGATGTCTTTCATCTCTCGCTACTTTCAGACTGGTCACTTGACTTGTCACAAAGTCTAGCCTGCCTGGATACCTCCATTCATGTGCAAGCCTTTCTACCACATAGGCTGCATCCACTATCCAGTACCAACTGTCTGTTAATTCGTTGAACAGATTCATTTTCAAAGGTGTTGACTAGTCAACGCTGGGTAGCCAGACTGAGAGAGAGAGAGAGAGAGAGAGAGAGAGAGAGAGAGAGAGAGAGAGAGAGATTTGAAATTACAGAGGCGTGTGCACATTAAGTGCTTGTGCCTCTGGTTAATTCCTGCACAGCAGGCTGCTAATTATTCCTTGAGGAAGGGATTCGTGCCTCATCCCTCAGGCATTAATGCACTCATAGATTGCTGCAAATTAAGCCATCAGATCGTGGGTCAACTAAGTCCCAAACGACCTGATTGAATGCGCCAGCTGGTGAAATGACTTGAATACTGAGGGGTAATGTGCTTAACTTTTAACCTCAACAGTACACTCCTCAGTAAATGAGGAGACTCGTTTTCATGCCGGAACTAGCGGACCTATTTTCTTCATCCCGTAGGGTCTCCAGTCCCCCCATGCAGCATGTTATACCATGCACCCACATGCCACTCCGCCAGAGCACCAGCTAGCGCTCTCAGGTTATGTTGAATGGGAATAGACTCAACACGCACTCAAGAAAATTTAGTGTGCAGTCTGGCCGACAGCATTATCAGGTGTCAACCGAAGCAGTATCGTCTCGTCAGTCGCGATTGGTCGGCGACTATGACGTCTCATCGGGGCACCTGGTGTTTAGACGGGTGGAAATCGTTCCACATCTCCGTCTTGTACGAGCGTCCGAGCGATGAAAATGAAGAAAGGAACTCGGCAGCTGGCGCGAGCGCAATGGATGTCGTCAATGTCCTGAAACGCCAGTCCGTACTTAATTTATCAAATTCAGTCCAGTTGTACTAATGGACAAACATTATAACCAATAGCGTGTTAGCCACCTGTGCAATTAGCTGAGTACTCACATGTTAATAAATTTTCCTATCACCTAACCGTAGAATATTATCTAGTACAATAGTGTACATAATAAAAGTCCCTAAAATTTGTCGATAATAATGTCTAAGCAACACTTAGAATGCTGATTCAATATTAGGCATACGATTGTAATTTTGAACGGTACTCAAAGGATCAGATCAGGTATAGTGGTTTGATCAAATTGGGATTCCAAGCCAAATTGGAATCCCTGCAATAATAGGCAATTTAGGAGCACTACAAAGGGCTGTTATGTCGGCAGCCAGAAGGTTTTTCCTGCCAGTTTCGTCTTCACATATCTTGGCCGCAGTACGTGTTTCTTCGTAGGTTCCGTCGGGTATTGCCTCAAACCCATATAGGTTGCCTAACTCAATGGCGGTATTAATAAGGGTGCCAAGTGGGGTCTCGCGGTATGCTTTTCCGTAGTAGTCCAAGAGGATGCTCTGCCCAAATTGCCATTGTTTCTGTCTGGGTTTTTTCGCCTTCATGGTTCGCCAAGCCACGTATTTCACCGCACAGACATAGTTGTAGGCCTTTTTCTCGCTATATAGGGTTTCCTCAATTCCTAATTGTGTATAGCGCTGTGTAAGCTCATCTGTCTCCTCGTCCTCATTGTGGGCAACCTCCTCGTTCACTTCTTCCTCCGTTTCTTGTGTTGTTACCTTAGTTTCCGCTGTGTCCTTCTCAAGAGCTGAGGCGGATTCTGAAATGGTGATATCCGTTTGAGCTTCCACGTCCTTCTTGTCATGCTGCCGAGTGCGTGGGTGGTGGGAATCCAACTTAGTATCGCCTGGCTGGTAATGAGAGTTTAAAATCGGCGACATGGCTGGATTAACTCGGATGATCGATGAGTGGTTAGTAGCAGCTTTTCGCGCCTCCCTCCTACTTTTCGCTCTTTTTCTGCTTCTCCTAGTCTTTGCCGATTCCGAAATCTCATTATCTTCTGTTCCGGCTGATTCCTCTATTTTGCTGTCCCACACCAATAAGAGAGTTGTACGTTTTGGTCCTGTCCTTAAGCTCCAGCCTGTAGCTAGAACTCTACCTAGGGCTTTAAAGGCCCATAGGGCAGGAACAGGTATATTAGCGGTAGCTGGTAGCCTGTTCGGCACCGCGGCTCCTGTGGCTGTTTCTCTCTCCATCACTGGTCTGCACTGCTTGCTTGTTGAACCTCGACTAAGCCAGACTTGTTGTTGTTGTCTTAAATTAGAGTCGCTTTCGCCCATTCGGGCATGCGCGACTAGTTTATGCCTGCAAAGCAGGCTATTTAACTGATCGCTGGGGAGGGAATAGTGCCTCATCCACAGCGCATTACTGCACGCATAGAGCACTACTTAATTTATCCGACAGGTTGTGGGTCAATGAGCCCCAATTGTCCTGTATGCAAGGTTATCATGAGTGGGAATAGAACCAACACTCACTCATGTGTAATGTCCGTATCTATTGCCCTGTGTACATGAGTGGGAATGGACCCACACACTCATGTAAAAAGGTTTAAATTTACTGGATGTCAGGTGAACTATTGTGGGTCACATTTATGTGTGCATGGCACACGACTTAATTATGATGTCCGGAGGAGGAAAAGGCAGGTGAGTGGCTCGGGAGGCGCCCAGGCACACGGAAGGTGTACTTGTTTTCCAGGTTGTAATTTTGACCCCCATTTCTGAAAATAAAATGGTCTTGACCCAATTTCGAAGATTGTTCTGTGCTGCTTTGTAGGTAATAGTACCACTACGGTGACCGCCTAGCCTAGTGATTATCTAGTTATGATAGTCTTGGTTTGGTTGCTACATTGTGTAGCCGGGCCTGATGATCCTGGGTGTTGGATCACCTTATATGTCTTAATTGTGGGGTTTGTGTATGGAGTTCTAAAGTAATTCTTAGCTGTTTATAGTGCTGCTTTGTGCAGCCGGGCTTGATGGTCCTGAGCGTTAGACCACCTCATATATTCTCAGTTGTGGGTCCTATATAATTCCTGAGTTGTTTAATTGCCGCGTTGTGCAGCTGTGCCTGATGGTCCTGGGTATTAGACCACCTTATATAGTCTAAGTTTTGGGTCTTACATACGTTTCCTAGATTTTTTTTTTTTTTTTTTTTTTTTTTTTTTTATTTTTTTTTTTGCCTCTTATATATATATATATATATATATATATATATATATATATATATATATATATATATATAATGAGATTCTATTTGGAATCTCCTAAGGGGAGAAACACAAACTTTCCTTATGATTCAACTTATAGCAAAGTATTCCTCTTGGACTAAATAAGGAAGGAATAAGAATTATTACATGGACATAAATATATACAAATAGCGAAGGAAACGGTATGGGTGTAATAATAATTTACATAAGGTGAAATCGTATCAATGATACAAAGTACACATGAAACAATGTAATATTTTCTAAACGTAAAAGTGCTTCTGCTATTAAATTTTATTTTCCCTCGACGTGCCTGATGTCCGAATTGTATTCTTGCAACATCAAACTCCACCTTAATTATCTTTGATTTTTGTTTTTCATCTTGCCAATGAATATAAGGGAGTTATTATCACAAAGTACAATAATCGAAAAAGTAGATGAACTATTGCAAAGCCAATATCAAAGCCAAACATTCCTTCTCAATTGTGAAATAATTTCTCTGGTGCTTGTTTAATTTCTCAGAGAAATAGCATACAGGATTGTCTATACCATTTTTGTCTTATTGAATTAATACTGCACCATCCCCAACATCACTTGCACCAACAGACATTTTAAATTATTGACTGAAATTCTGGAGCTGAAAGAACTGATGCACTCTTAAGTATGGCCTTTAACTTATCAAAAGCCTCCTGACATTTTTTAGACCAATGAAACTTGGTTTTCTTACTAAATAAATTCGTCAGGGGTTCAGCAATTACGGGACAATAACAACAAAATTTCCGATAGTATCCAGCCATACACAAATTCGCATCAGTTGCTTTTTACTGACAGGCAGAGGGAATTCAGAGACATCCTTGACCTTAGAAACTATATGTTTTTAGCCCATCCATGTCCCTTGGATATGTTCTCGAAACGTAACACAAGCACGACTAATTCATCTTTGAATAAATTTATTGTCAAATTTGCATCAGTGGGTATGTCAAAGAATTTCCGAATTATCTCTAAATGACCTTTCTAGGTATTATTGTAGACGATGACATCATCGAAGTAAGCATCGCCGTTATCTATGGTAATTAACTGAAAAGTACACTGCGAACCTTGCACCCTAAAATTTAATTACTTTATATTGATAAAGTCCATCTGGAGTCATGAATGCCGAAATTTCCTTCGCCCATTCCGTCAGTTGATTTTGCCAGAATTATTTCAGAAGGTCAAATTTGGTTGCATATTTTGCATTTCCATCTTTGTCGATGCAGTCATCAATTCTTGGCAATGGAAATGAACATTATTAGTCACACTATTCACTTTTCTATAGTCTGTTCACGTCCAAAAAGTATTATCTAGTTTAGGTACAAGAATACATGGTGAACTCCAGTCACTGTTACTCAGTTCTGTGAAATCATTGTCCAGCAAATACTGAATTTCTTTTTTCAAACATTCTTGCTTGATAGGGTTCTTCCTGTATGCATCTTGTTTCACAGGTGTGGAATCTACAATTTCAATGTCATGGAAGATTTTATCTTTTTGAGTAGGAACTTCTGGAAATAAGTGTTCATATTTAAATAATAGCTGTTTAGTACATTCTTTTCTTGTTGCTGCAGATGTGAAAGTTTCTGGTCCAGATTATTCATAATTTCTGATTTCGATGATTAGTTACATTAAAGTCACTACAGTCTTATTGCATTTCATCGCTTAAATCTCCACAGTGTGGGACAGGTACAACTAAATTAACTTCATGATTAACCTGGCTCTCTCGATCTTATATACCAGTACTCCTTTAATATATTTACATCCCAGAATTGTAATTTATCTCACTCATTTTCCTTCTAACTTTGTAAGGACCATAACACCTAATCTATGATCGATGCCTTTTGAATGATCCAGCATCTGAAAATGAGCTTGATTTTGGACAAAGTCAGCTACAAAATACAACTTTGTATAAACCAGAGCGTGTAAGACAAATACAAATATCAAAATTAACAAACAATTCAACTGAAACATACAAAACATAGTGATATCAATTAATAGATTCCAAAATGATTCTTGGCATAGATTCTGATTGCACTGAGGTATTTTACAAGTAGTTAGATATATTAGCAAACGTAGTGTAAGATGAATGATAATCTCAAAACTGTGGGCTTATTGTCATTACTGAATTAGGTAAAAGGTATTTTGACTGAACTAACATTTGTCATATCTGTGATAAAATGTGTTTAAAAACAAGATGCCCGATCGCGACCACTACACCGGTCTGGAAAGACATTCTGCATACAACATAGAAAATATCGTTTAGAAATGTAATAGATATTATTCAAATGACCAAGAATAGTCTACGGGTAGGAATTAATATGGTGCCGCATAGATAGACAAAAGCAAATGTCTATGCTGAAAAATAGCGTTGTACAAAAGGGGTACGCCTTATCGTCCAAGATCCGAATGGACGAGACTTTTAAGTAGGAAGGTGAAAACAGTTATGGTGACACGAAACCAAAATCACAAATGCTGCTAAAGCCGCTGTTTTGGGCTATGGGTCAAAAAGTAACAATAAAATTAAAAAGAGCTTGAATTAGGCAATCAGGAAATTAGATGGATAGAAGAAAATCATCTGCACGAAGTCCCTCTTAACAGTGACACTGGGCACGTTTTCGAAGTTGATTTGGAGATTCCAGAACCATTAAACAAATTTTTCGGGTCTGTCATTTAGCACTCGGAAATATTCTACCATATGAAAATGACTTATCTCCTTTGTTAATGAAATTAATGAACGATTACGAGAGCACAAAATTAACTGTAAGAAAACTATCGTGTACAATGAAACGTAAAGAGGAAAATGTGTAGTACTACATTAAGTTAAAGCTTGGTGAAATTAGCTTTGATAAAGACATATGTAGTATGGTCTTGGAACATCAGCCACGATTGAATTTCATACCGGCAATTGAATACGACTTCTGGAAGCTAGCAGCTATTTTGAAAGAGAGGTCGTTAGTGGACAACAATACAAATACAGACAGTTTCCAAATGAGATAAAGATATGTCATTCACCAGAAGAACAATTGACTTGTGCTACTTAATCTAACAAACAATTATATCAAATTACCGATACCCATCTGCGATGGTGTTACAATACTAGAGCTTTCTAAACATTAGGTATTGGGATTTTATTATACGAGATTGATGACTGGTACGATTTATTGTGCATCCCTGCTGAGAAAGAAACGTTTACAGCGATATGAAGGATCACATCAAGTTATATGACATTAGTGAATAAAACGAAGAGCAACGTGTTTGGTTTACAACATGTGAATAAAAAAAAAATACCCGGCGGTTTGCAATGTGGGGTAACTTTATTCATCCAGAACTGATGCGACAAAAATTAAAGTTTGCCAAGATTTCACAATTTCGTGATAAAAAGTTAAAAATCCAAACTGTAATGGAATTATCTTGTTGAACACAGTTAAAATTATCAAAGATAAATTTTTCTCAGGTTATACAATAACGAAAAGTATGACATCAATTTAATCAAATTGGGCATTGTGCATGTATGACAACAAGGTTTACGTTATTCATAACGTAAATACGTTACCTTATGGATAGGTAAGCAACTAAAAGGAGACTAGATTCTCATTAGCATTCTCTTTTTCCTTTCTTTTATTCTGCTTTAAAGTAAATGCGATCTCTCTTGGAATATCATATATGATGATATTCATCTTTACTGAAGATAGTTTCCATTCTTTGTGTCCATTTTATTGAAGACCACTACAACGATATTTTTTCTGAAATCTTTAATCACAGACGCAATTTTCCACGAATAAACACAGAGATATTTATAAAAATGAAAGTTAGTTTAGTTAATTTCGTTCTTTATTGACCGCTCCAGTGGCCTAGTGGTTAGATCGTCCGATTCGGATGTGGAAGGTCGTGGGTTCGAACTCCGGCCGAGTTATGCCAACAACATTTTCATGATATAAAGATATTTATGGTTACCTGTATCTGCTTGAACAAACATAATCAATACGGAATCGTGAGTGAAAAGATCAGAGTTATGACCAGAAGATGTTAATGTGCAAATACAGAATTTATAAGTTGTGGTGTAGGGAAAGACATTTATAATATCTCTTGACTTCTAAAGAGTAGCAGGTTATTACTCATTGTATTCGTGTGCTTTTCGTCAAGATTTCAGATTTAACATTATACATGCAAATACGGCTGTAATAGTTGAAATCACGATTACAAAGTCGAACACATTTACCTCAGAATCCGCTGCTCAGTGGGTTAATGATAAGTTCAAAATTGATTGCTTTCGTCATGACTACATCACTAGAGAGATAGAGAAAGAACCGTCGACACAACACACAATGTAGCTTTGCTGAACCTTACCCTTGATTCCCCGCGAATAAGCTTTAAGAGTGTTTGATACTGTGTAGAAACATTTGGAGAAAGTGATGCTGAAACGTTTACATTTCTGCTTTATGAAAACTTGAATGACTATAGAAGGTCATCCAAACACCTTCCTTTTAAAATGGTATACAAAGCTACTAAATACTTCTGTGATGAACATTACGAACACACATAAATTAGTAACGACATAATAAAGAAAGAGAGTGTGTGTTTGTGTGATTTGGATTTTTAACGTAGCTTTAACAATTTTTCAGAGGTCCCGAGTGGCCGAGTCGTCTAAAGCGCTCTCCGTTACGGATCACTGCCATCTCACCTCTGTCTGCGTTGGTTCGAGTCTAGGATTCGGTGAATGTGGATATGTGAGAAAGTTTGCCAGTAGCTTCTCGTGGTTCGGTGGTTCCTTCCGGGGATTTCCCGGTTTCTTCCTCCACCATTAATACTGGCCGCCATGTATAGCCTATCGTGTGCTGAAAAATGGCGTTAAGCCCCACAACAACAACAATTTTTCAGTCATATCGCTACGATGTCTGCAGTGTGGGAGTTTATAGTGATGGGTTATTGAAGGCAATACCTGCTGCTAGACACGAAATAGGAAATATATCTTTTAACTGTATGTATATTCCTGTAGCTCTTGGCTCATCATTTAACTAGATAGTGTTTTGTCATTTACATCAGTTCATGCCTGTAAAATTTGCCTACATGTTTGAATCTACCGGACTTCTTTAAATACATTAGTTCCATCACCTTTGATACCCTAAGTCGTCAAAGATTTTACTAGTTTAGGAAAGACTCAAATTTTGGAATCCATTTTCAAAGCAACGTTCTTTAATGAACATAACTTCTGAACCGGACTCCTGTGAATATTGTTTAGGTAATATCTTTTATTTTCCAATAATGTAATGGTATCTATAGTTACGACTCTTTGTTGTTACACTATGTAACACAGAGAAGTGAAAACAACAAGTGTGTGTGTGTGTGTGTGTGTGTGTGTGTGTGTGTGTGTGTGTGTGTGTGTGTGTGTGTGTGTGTGTTTGTGTGTGTGTGTGTGAGAGAGAGATTTGGATTTTTAACTTAGCCTTAACGATTTTTCAGTCATATCGCTACGATGTCTGCAGTGTGGCAGTTTGTAGTGATGTCTAGCACTAGTGTATCATGCCGCAAACATGTAGCATCATGTCCCACCCAGTCACATTATCCTCACACCAGGCCGACCTAACACTAACCTCTTAATGCTGGGCGCTCTGTTAGTACAATTTTTATATGTCTTTGATATGACTCGGCCTTGGTTCGAACTCACGACCTCCCGCATCCGAGGTGGACGCTCTCTCTCTATTAGGCCACCAGAGCAGTAACAAGATTAGTAAAATCAACAAGTAATTAATTTTCATAGAATAGTAATTGAAAATTCAAGAGACACTTACAGTATTGTGAATGAAATCCCACATAATTCTAAATGTTATATCACAAATCCAAAGTTATAAAATAATCTGAATGAATGCCAAAAGTCTTGAATGTCTTGATATGCCACAATGTGTTACGTGTAGGCTCGTACAATAATAACAAGAGAAAAGGGTGAAGTCAACAAGCTTTGTATATTTTAACAAAATAATTTATTTCCCTAGAAAACAATGTAAAAATTGGAAATAGGACTTACGGTTTGTGAATATAATTCAAAATTTAATCCTAAGAATGAAAAATACAAGTCCTATCACTAAATAGTCCTAATAGAATCCAGGTTCGAATCTCGACGACGTTCCAATATGGAAGGCGATGACGTCAGATGTGGTCGTTATACAAATGGCAACAATTTCTCAATTGAAACACAGTTTGTTTCCGTATAACTCAGAATAAATTTCCACTGAATTTCTTTCTCCCAGAATTTTTATAAAAAAAGTTACACTCGTTTGGTTTTCTAGAGAATAAATTATTAAATTCCAAAAACAAATGAACTTCAAAAACAATCTGGTTTCAACATTAGAAACCTTTCGAGCCCTCAAGGTTTAAAAACTAACTGAAAAGCTCCCAGAAAGGGTATTAAATCCAACTAAAATATCATCCCGTTCTCGCGGGATAGGTCACGTGGTCTCTTAACACTTGAACAACGCAATAAAAAAAATGAAATTTGATACTTAGCGCCTCACTAAGAACCTCTCTCTCTCTCTCTGAAATAAATTTAAAAAATAAAACATTGTTTATTCAGACTAGGCTGAAATGACCTTGGCAATAGCCAATCGTTTTCGCGTAGTGTTTATACCACCGCTCACCAGGGTGAACTAAAAATAATGCTAATAAAACATCTTTTACGTTTAAGATAAATAGAATTACCGAAAGAAAATATCGAATCCGGTGATAATAATCATTACAATAAAATGTAATGAAACAAAAATAAAATAAAAAGAATTTAAAAACTAACACGCAAACAATTTAATTGCATATACGTAACAAATGATAACCAGAATGTCTTTAACTGAGTCCAAAATAATCTCAAAGTAGTGTTTTAGTCGAAACATTCAATGAGCACATTCTAATTCCATTCAATGAGCACATTCTAATTCCAATAAATTATTTAAATACGTAATCCCTTTTTAATTATATCTCAACACAGCAACAAACTCTGATCATAGATTCTCAATGACTGATATTAAGCGGAATGAAAAATTGTTTACTTAGTCCTTGATATGCATACTGTTACCAGATTTATGACACGACAAAATGCCCACTATGTGGGTCATTTCAAATGGAAATTTCCATAATATTTTCAACAGGTTCGCTTATTAGAACATACCAAACTCGCAAACAACGTTCGGCCTTGAACTCAAAAGTTAGTAAATATCTGAAAAGAAATGACACAAGTCAGGTATGCCAAAACTCTACACTCAATCACAGACAAAGATCAAGCACACAATATAAACTTAGAAATACATAACAGTATGTACAATTTAATGTTGGGAACCTGATTCTTTACTTTTCTTTAGAAATAACTTGTCGCACTAAGCATAAGGTTAGACAAATAGTATATATGCTACGTACCACCTCCATTTGCATAGGCGAGGTATGGAAATCTCCAAACGTTACCCAACCCCACTGACATTCCTATACAGGACAGAATAAACTCCCACTTGTTGGCCCACTCTCCTCTCTCCACTACTTCCGGTTTGTCAGAGGGTCTGACGTCACAGGTTGCATGATTGCTTATATTATATGTGCTACCACTTGGAAACACCTCCTCTCTCTGTCAGGAAACAAAAATGAAACTTTGTTATCAGTTGGTCATTTGCCTGATATTAAAGAAAGTATTTGTTTAAAATCTGTAGAAAACTGTAAGTTGTAATTCTTCAAAAATAAAACGGCTGAAGTATGGGACATGTTTATTCCTTCTGAACATGGCTCATATTGGGTAGGATTAGTTGATGGCGATTGAATTGATCTAAAGTTATCTAATAAAATCTCTAGCTTAAATTCATGACTGCCAAACATTGTGGAAAAAATGAATTACTTTTACAATATTCGAAACTTGAAATAAAAATGAAGTTTGAAACTTGGGGTCTATGATCAGGAATAAATTTGACACATACCAGTAAATGTCAACAAGAGAGTTCCTTCATTACTTTATATGATGAAACAGAAGGGGGTGAAGAGATCTGGATATTATTAAAGTTGCCCAAATTCTTCTTCCTTTTCATTATTTGCATGACACGAATATTATCGAAGGAACCCAAATTTTATGTCTTCCTTTTGATTGCTTAAATAACACACATTATGAATAGTCATACACTACCGATAAATGGGTTATCTTATTACTTTGATAGAGTCATGTTCTCCGGGAAAATAGTGGAAGTTAGAGACTTTATTGAAATTCCTCCTCTCTCTCTCTCTCTCTCTCTCACGGAATATATAACAAAAAATTGTGGAAGTTAGAGACTTTATTGAAATTCCTCCTCCTCCTCTCTCTCTCTCTCTCTCTCTCTCTCTCTCTCTCATGGAATATATAACAAAAAAAGTTTTTTTTTTTTTAAATAGTTTTAAAAGTAGCAAGGACAACGCTATGAAAGAAAACGATAAAGTCAATGAAAAGTATGTGACACCTATGGAAATAATAAGCGACCTATTCTCTTGTATCTCTTTATATTTCTAGGAAACGGATGCCTTAGTCAGTAGTCCATTTAGATCTCCAAATATTAAAATCACTAGGTTATTCCTAATTACACATCTGCTGTAAGCACGATTGTGTATCCTCCGCTAAGATTGTACCTTATTATAATTATAATCTCAAAATTAGGAAATAAACAATTATGATGATGATGGTTTGCGGTATGAAGAAAATTTTATTAAGCATTGTGTAGATTTGCAATCAGTTGTGTATAACTAACATGTAAATTATGCGGAATATGCCACATTTAATTTATACTGAATACTTAATATAGATTCTTCTTTAACTTTTGATTCAAAGTTTTTGAGACTCGATAAATGATTATGGCAGAAAGATATTCATATACAATTATCTCTGTAATTTACTGACTTTTCTTTCACTTTGTCGTATATTTTACCTACATCTTTCATCATTTGTTTGTACTGGTGCTTTTTCCCTTGTTACACTTTATGGCAGTTTTCTGCTTGCACTCCAATAATTAATTACACTTAAAGCTGTTTACAACGTGTAACCTTCACATAAATAAATATCACGATGATAGCTAAGAGTAACAGCAGAAAACCTATATCTTTTTTCATTTTCTTCCATTCGCTTGATTTGGTTTTTCTGAACCCTCAACAATTTAAAGAAACGTTTGCAAAAGCTAAATACTTCAACAGTTCACCAGAGATCATCATTAATTGAAGATCGTTTTTCTAGGGCAAATATAAATTTATTTTGAACTCCTAGAATGATATTATACCAATGTATATGCAGATACTAGCCCAAAACATGACCCGGTTTTGAACTCTCAGCATGGGCTAATGGCAATATATAAACAGATACCATCATCTAACATACTTTCTTTGTTTCGATGTGCGTTAGATAATAATTATTTGTCCACAGCCTCCAATGAAGGACATTGCACAGTAGTTAAAGGTCAAACTGCATTTATCTATATTCACGACAATTTTCTCCACAAAACTTAAAGTTGGTGGAATTAATCAGGCAAAAACATTGCTGCCATTAGAATTATAATAGCGGAAAATTTTACCGAGATATAAAATAAACTGACTGCATCTGCATTTTGTGACGTAAACCCGTTTTTTTTTGGGGGGGGGATATAGGAAACAAGCGAACGACAAGGTCTTTGACATTTTCTTTAGAACAAATTTATCAATCTCATTACCTTCACTGGAAACTAACTTAGCAAAACTTACTCTGTTCTACAGAGTAGGAAACAACACAAACATGATACGTCGTATGTATCGGCTTATAAGCAGCCTGTACCTGCGAACAACAACCCTGCTCCGTCTTCGCATAATACATCCACATATCAGAATTTATTTTTTTATTTCTGCTGATTACTCTTACCAAACGGCATAGACCCAGATCTGACGTCCTGTGCAATCTCAAATTGGATCTGACCTTGACGTGAGTATATACGGTAGTATATAAATATCTTACTTGAAGCTCTGTAACTTGTATTTAAATGAATATATTAAGCTAGGCCTCTGGGTTCAGTATAATGCATTTTAATAGGTCAAAAACTTTTTATGTTACACTTCTGATTCATCGAAAAGGTGTTTACTAGGAAAACATTCTTTAGGTGAACTTTTATGCTGAGTCAAATGCACGTAAATTGCACATGATTTACGGTACAGTACGGTAACTCTAGATATGTTACGGCAGTCATATCTACTGGAGCATGACAAATAGGCTATTAGCAAGAATAATGCATTATAATGCAAGGTATTCGCACATGAAATTCTATTTATAAAGTTACACCTATATTCCCAATAGAGAGGAAATCATCGACTTTCTATGGTTCAAATATATATATATATATATATATATATATATATATATATATATATATATATATATATATATATATATATATATATATATACATAAAGACGACACTATATTCAAAATAAGTTAAAGAGTTAATGTTCTTTCCGCGAGAAACGCCACCAATCCTACCTCTCGTGCACCAGTTCCCAAACCCACACGGTCATGCGGTCACTTCTCCCACCACAAACAAAAGATGGAATGGAGTAAGGATTCGAGATTTACAAGAACTCACTCACTGGGCAGCAGAGTTTAAAACTCAGTTGCATGCACAAACCCACTAGATTTCTCTCGAGTGAGTACATAAGGCTGCAACGTTTACACATACAAACGGCTTAATTTAGTTTACTGCCTGTATGCGTTTTCAAAGCCGGTAATCATATACATGAATTAATAGTATTGCGAGGATAAAGGATGTTCAGTGCCGGATTAAACACTGTGGAGGCCCCTAGGCAGTTAAAATCTCGGTAGTCTCGTTCCCTGCTTAGTATGCTCCTATGCTCCCTGCGTTGCACTCCGCTATACTAATAGGATAATAGTATAGAGGAGTACAACGCAGGAGCATACTAAGCAGGGAACCAGACTAAAATCTCGGGGCCCCCCTCGCAATTATCTCCTAATACGTCAAGATGAAATCAATTCAATATTATTTTGATCCGTTGTCGCGGGGCCCCTAAGAGGCGTGGAGCTCATAGGCCGGTGCCTACTCTGCCTATTTGGTAATCCGACATTGAGGATGTTGCATTGTGTTACTGTAAGATCTCGTGCTTCGTCGTCCTAACGGATATAATCAAGTAGGATAGACATAATTCATTCCAAGCAGAATTCGAACCTATGATGTGAGTAACGGCAGCTGTCGTCCAGTTCCCATACAACTGTATTCTAACCTAACGTTGCAGTCAGTGATGCAGGAATTCAAATTAAACTACAGTTTCAAATAAAAATACAGTTTCAAATTAAAATACAAATTTCAAATAAAAATACAGTTTCAAATACAGTTTCAAATTAAAATACAGTTTCTAATATTGTTTCAAATTAAAACACAGTTTCAAATTAAATACAGTTTCAAATTAAAATGCAGTTTCAAGTACAGTTTCAAATTAAAATACAGTCTCAAATACAGTTTCAAAATTAAAATACAGTTTCAAATACAGTTTCAAATTAAAATAAAGTTTCAAATTAAAATACAGTTTCAAATACAGTTTCAAATTAAAATACAGTTTCAAATACAGTTTCAAATTAAAATACAGTTTCAAATACAGTTTCAAATTAAAATACAGTTTCAAATTAAAATAGTTTCAAACGTTCTCAAATTAAAATACAGTTTCAAATTATAATATAGTTTCAAATTAAAATACAGTTTCAAATACAGTTTCAAATTAAAATACAGTTTCAAATACAGTTTCAGATTAAAATGCAGTTTCAAATTAAAATATAGTTTCAAAGTTGGACATTACTGCAGAGTTTCTTAGTTATCGTAGATCGTGAAAAAAAGCAACTACATGTCCAGGCAGTACGTCCGAACTACGTACATGTCCAGGCAGTGAGTCCGATTGCTAACTACGTACATGTCCAGGCAGTGCGTCCGATTGCTTTACGATTGTTTTGTAATAAGTCCATACATGTAACAGCGCTAAACATCAATGATGATTTTCCTGACTTGTCAGATATATTTAATGTAAACATTTTTATAAACTGAATTATATCTTAATACGAGTTAAAAGAAATAAGGTGAATAAAAATACAAATTGAATGCATAATGAAAATGTCTTAAGTCCAAGATGGTGACTAGGTGAAAGGTCGAATTTCGAAATAGTTCCATCAAACATTATCTTTGCTGTTATTTGTATACCGTGTACACGTTTAGAAATTTTGATAAGCAATTGAAGCCTTAGTTAAAAGATAGACAAAAGGACATCATAAGATAATTCACTCCGACTTATGACGGGCGCATAGTAGTTCAGCTGTGTATAAAGTAAAGTCTTTGAGCGGACAATGTTGTGTTAAGTGAGCTTCCACAAAGATTATTATATGGAGGTATGCTATTCAGCTTATGTCCAGTATTATCTAAACCCTGATGGCCAGGATGAATTTAAATTATGTCCAGTATTACCTAAACCCTGATGGCCAGGATGAATTCAAATTATGTCCTGCGTTAACTAAACTCTGATGGCCAGGATGAATTCAAATTATATCAGCATTATCTTAGCCCTGATGGCCAGGATGAAATCAAATTATGTCCAGTATTACCTAAACCCTGATGGTCAGGATGAATTCAAATTGTGTCCAGTATTACCTAAATATTGATGGCCAGGATGACTTCAGATTATGTCCAGTATTATCTAAACCTTGATGGTCATGATGAGCACTGGGGTGCAAACTGGCATGTGATACAATGGAAAAATATTATGGTGCTGAATATTATTAATCAGGTGCACGGATGGTCACTCATTCTTCATGACAATGCGTTTCTAACACCTTGATACCCTGTCAACCGTTGTAGGCCACTAATTTCATATCCTTTATGAACAATGATTAGGGATGGTGACATTTTAGCAGTAAACAATAGCAAGCCAGCTAATTTGAACTCTATGCAGAGCTGCGTACTGATTTTCAAGTGATTACAAGGAACTCAACGTTAATACTGTCTTTTTTTTTTGGGGGGGGGGTTGTTTTTTTTCTCTCTACTTATTAGGATGTATACATTTACCAACATATGGATGTATACATTTACCAAATTTCACGTTCGGAACGGCCATGGCCGTACCGGCATATCTGACTACTATGGTACTGCATATACTTTGCTTAGTGTCCCTCCCAAAATCTTCAACTGTGGTCAACAAGAAACAACTCCCATCTCTCAAATTCACATTACTTTGGTGAGGATTGCTTTCAAAAATATCAACATCATATTGTATTGCAGCATCAAAAAGGTTAACAAATATTGTGTATGCGAAAATCTGATAAACCAAACAATATAAACTGTGAACAATTGTTTCTAAAAGATTGTTCATTTTCGTCACTTGCTCATTTATGTGCAATTGATACGTTGGTAACCTCGCACGAGACACGCTTTTCAATTGGTAATATCGTATGCTCTCTCTATGATATTTATTTATTTTTTTAAATTGCGACGCAAACTTAATTGCTCTTGATTTGACTAAACTGGATTTCATTTCAGCTGCACTTTCAGTCTTTCATGATGACTTTAAACTTAACAGGAACTGGATTAGCGAACAAAAGACAATTCCTTTGTCGATAAATTGATAATATACGTTGATTCAAGTGAAATTTTAACAAAACTATAGTTGCAACGTAATAAGGTGGCAATGTGGGCTTATGGTGTAAATATCATTTGTTTAGAAGCTGAATTCCCTTCGAAACCACTACGGTAATAATGTACAGTGTTCTGTCGCGCTCTGCACTGGATATTTCAATACATTTGGTTGGAACCGGATCAAGCAAGAAACCGACTGTAACGTATATAAAAGGTGCATGGAGTCTGTAGCATTCCGTTCCTTTGTTAAGGTGCACCAGGAATATTTAATGAATTGTTGCCGATTTGAGAGTGAGAGATTGGAACGTGAATAAGTATACATATTTCGCGCTTGCATCCGTTGGACTGAGCAAAGAACATCTGGAATGAACTATGTCTACATGATTTTGATTCATCATTTTGCGCTAGCAAAGAGTTTAAGCTGTCTGGTACTGGACATATGTTTATGTTCGAAATTTTTAGCTAATGAAAGCATGTGATTCAGTTGATAATATCAGTGCCCAAAAATTCTAAATATGCTGGAATATTGGGAACACGTATATAAGTAATTTATTTCTCGGTGATAGCGAATGGGCGTACAGCTTTTTATTTCATTTTTACTATCGATATTGCTTAGCGGTTTCCTTGGACAGTTTCTACTCAGACTGATCAAAGAAACTCTGTTGTTCTCTCTCTCTCTCTCTCTCTCTCTCTCTCTCTCTCTCTCTCTCTCTCTATATATATATATATATATATATATATATATATATATATATATGCTAATCGATAAGATGTTGAACCTGTCGTTTATTTAAGCCATATATTTCTTTATTTCATTTTAGACTTTTTAATCACAATACTATCGTTATTCATTCGATTATGTGAAGAACCTATTTTAATTGTTGAAATTAAGTCTTTACATAATCTAATGAATGACGACCGTATTGTGATTAATAAGTCTGATAAATCAAACACTAGTATTGCTATGAATCAGGAAGATTGTGTTAAAGAAGTTGAATGTCAATTAAATGATGAAGAAAACTACAAAAGTTTATTTTTTATTTCATTTTAGGACACACACGTTCTCTCTCTCTCTCTCTCTCTCTCTCTCTCTCTCTCTCTCTCTCTCTCTCTCTATATATATATATATATATATATATATATATATATATATATATATATATATTGATATTTTCAGGCACGTAATTTGTTTTAAACACTGTCTACTTCTTTTAATGCCCACTCCACTCCGACAAAAATGATTAGTCCCTTTCTTTGTGGTGAAAATAATCGAAATAAATCCGTCTGAGACACTTCTCTTAATATTACTATAGAATCTTTCTAATTGTGTGCGATCAGTTTCAATTGAAGGCCTTGTCTTCCTTTACATGTTTTTGTTATTGTTGTTGTTATAGAGTTAACGCCTTTTTCAGCACAAGATCGGCCATACATGGCGGCAGCAATAACAGGTATAGGTAGAACCCTGGAAAACCCCAGAAAGAATCACCGACCCACGGAAAGTTACTGGATAGCTTTCTCACGTACCCACATTGGCCGAGCCAGCGATTGGAAACCACGCAGACAAGTGAGATGGAAGTGATCGGTAATGGTGAGCGCTTTAGACCACTCGCCCCTCGCCCCCTTTATATGTTATGTAGTTTATCACACCAAGGAATCGGAAATCACAGACAACATGATCTCGACAGTTTAATTTAAACATAATATATTGTCACATGATAATACAATGGGATTGGGCACAAGTTCTAACAACTTAAATTAGCCCTCCCCTACATAACACAAGTATTTCTACACATTCAACATTACAATAGTGACTAATAATGAAAACTGATTGGATGGAGAGAGAGAGAGAGAGAGAGAGAGAGAGAGAGAGAGAGAGAGGGAGAGGGGGGGAGGGGCACAATGACGGCATTCGTGATTTAATCGCTTATATGTTTGCATACATGTTGTAGAATTCTATATTTTTCATTCGAATCGCCCATTTCCCACAAAGCAGTAAATCTAAGCTAACAGCTGGATATGTCATTGAGAGCAATTTTCTCATCAAGTCGGTTCGTTGCTAAGTATACTTGGGACAGAACATGAAGAAATGCATGATGGTTTCTATCCCACCATAGGAACAAAAAGGGGTGTCAACAAGTTGAACACGGTAAAAACCAGTTTTAATCAGTTTAAGTTACGTCGTAATCTAGCATGGATAATATCTAGGGTTCGATGATTAAAACTAGGCATTTTACTAGATGCCAAATTTGGACATAAACACTTTTTTCAACGCACTGTCAGACATGCTACACTGAATATCATGTTCGAGATTGTTCCACGAGATCGCTGTTGAGGGTTATAAAAGATGATTCGATAGAAAAATTTGGCCTGAATTAAAAATGACTATATTATTTGTTCGGACACACGGGATGGAGTAATTCCATGAGATAGTCAAACGTTTGACACGATTTAATGTTGCAGAGTGATAATAATTTTTGTATCTTTCGTCCAAACTGCAGACTTTTCTACCCTGTTTCAAAATAGAGTGTGTAGTTTAGAAGTCCTGTAACTATTCTTGCCGCTTGAAGCTGTAATTTTTCCATTATTTTCTGTATCGATCACCGAAGATCCATCCCAGACTACACTGGACTACACTGGACTACACTGGACTACACTGGCATATTCCAAGATAGGCCTGATATAAGTTATAATAGTTTTCATAAAATTTACCTGCTACGTTTGAATTTTAGTTTTCGATGATTAGCCATTCGAGATGATGCTGTTTTGAAAATGCTATCAATGTAACAAAGTCCATTTAATATTTGATGAAAGCAGTAGACCAAAATGGCGATGAGTATCCACATACTCGGCAGTCAAAATGCTATCATGTGAGTAAGTAATACAGAGGCTTTGTTAAATAATAAAAAGGCTATTTATCTTGGTCTGCATATTGACGATGAAAATATTATTTAACATATGATGGCATGACCCACACTGAGGGAGATCAAATGGTTTTATTTATTCCAAGCGACAAATAGGTTACAACATATTATGTTTCGTAACTACAGGACGCGTTATATCTCATCTATTTCTTTTGGTTACTATGGTTACTACAACATGGACAGAACTCTCAATAATAGATGAAATTCATTGTATTTGCTAATAATCCAATTGCTCCCTGTTTACATGTAAGATAGAGTCGACCCGTTGTGTTTATTAACTTCCTTGATATAAATATTTTCAATTACTGTACAAAGAGAAATATGTCTCTGTTGTAATTATAGTAACTCTTATCTAACTTGGTGGTGCCCTATTCATTTAGTTGGTCAACCAGACAATATTTCTGTTTCTTCTGTTTTTAAATATTTTAAATTATTATTTTAATGACCGTTTATTCCACTTGTTGATCGTTGTTGTCTTTTTAAGGTTTAACGCCATCTCACAGCGAGCAGCAGGGAGGGCGAATCCTAAAACATTTCAATTAGAGACTTCGCCGAAAAATAAAGTTTCCTACGGAGATGAAAATACGAACGTCAATAACGTCAAACCGAAGTCTCTAACCGACCCGAAACTTTCCTATTTGGGTTAGCTTATTTTTGTTACTTTATTTTTTTTTTACATTTATGTTTTTGTTTTTTATGGCGTGTTTGTTTATATACCCGCTGACTCACTCTTTGTCGTCGCCCTCCCTGCTGCTGTGTCTGTCAATCAAAAATTTTATCGAGACCTATACGATATCGCGAACGAGGATCATGTAAATTTATCGTGATAAATCCGTGAGGTAGCTTGTATTTTTGAGAAGAAATTTTTGAATTTAGGCATATCATTATCCCCTGAACACCAAGTCTGATGAATGTTTGCAGAATATGTGTATCGACTCCATTAAACACAACTAAAATATTGCAGTTATCTCTGATCACTTTAGGTACTTGTGTATATCGCTGAGTAACATAAATCACATCTGTATTTTTGTGTCTGCTTCGGGAAAATATCCGAGATGGATTTGATTGTTTGTCTAGCATCACATCATCATACACTACGAGATTATTAATACGTCCATCGAGATCATCCACAGATGGAGCTTCATCAATATCGGTGATAAAATTAATAATATTATTATCATCTTCATCTTCATCCAACGACTTCGCTTCTTCATTAAAATCTTTAAGCACGTCGTAGCATCGCTGGTCATCTACGGATGGTGCATCCAAATACATCTTATCCCACTTGAGCCATCTCATTATTAGATTAAGCAATAATTGCGTCTTACCAGACCCAGATGGACCTATTATAATTGCTCTGATAGAATTTGGTAGCGCTGCATGATGCTTGATTGGCTCTTGCTTTCGTGTCGCTGAGAAATCAATGACATCCATGTTGTAGAAAAATAATAAATAATATGAATTTATATTGTGTTCGATGCAGAGCATCCACCCCCACAAGTGGATTAACAACAATAATAAAAAAAAATATAAAGCTTGCGCTTACAGGCAAGTGTGTAAAATGTGGTACAAGCAAATATAGATTTATTTAACCTCGTACGAAGACAGGCGGCGATATCGCTGCTTCACTGGGAAAATTACCAGGGACTTCATGGGCTAAATAATCAGGAGAAAAAACATCTTCCTGGATATAATTATTTTGGTCCTGGAACCCGACTTGATATCCGACTTGACGAACGAGACCAACCAAGATCTGGGGAGTATCCAATAAATGCGATTGATCAAGCGTGCCACATTCATGACGTTGCGTATAAAAATAAAGATTTACAACAACGACATATTTGCAGATGTGAAGTTGATTCATTCGTTAAATTCCATAAAAAATAAATCTCTCAGAGAAAAACTTGCTAGCTTCCTAGTAAAATCTGCGATGACAGATAAACTAGTGCTAGGGGCTGGTAATTAATCATAGATAACTGTTATAATGGAATCGATTTATTATAGCCCAAGAGGATACTGGAGGGGTAAGGCAGCGATTGAGTAAACTTGCTGATGCAGCGAATGTCGCACGTTCTGTTGCTGCGAATTGGTTAACACGACAGGCAATATGGCAAATTTATCTACCACCTAAACAAATTCATTATGCACATTTTGATGTCAGCGCTCCCAATGAAGTTCATCAAGCAGATATTTTGTTTTTACCACATGATACTATTAAAAAAAGTATACGTCAATCATGCACATACAAATACGCGTTAACTGTAGTTGACGTTGCAAACAGATACAAAGAAGCAGAACCGCTATCAACTAAAACAGCAGCTGAAGTTGCATCAGCTTTTGAACAAATTTATCAACGCGGTGGTCTACGATGGCCACAGCTACTACAGGTTGATCCTGGCAAAGAATTTCTTGGTGCAGTATCATCTCTGATGAAAAAACATAATGTCAAAATCAGACGAGGACATAGCGCATTTTATCGCGATCAGGCAATCGTTGAGCGATTTAATCGAACACTTCTGAGCGATTGTTTGGATATCAATACGCAAAGGAAATATCCACTGACCTTAAGACCGGGGACAAAAGATCTCGTGAATGGGTTGCAAGACTACCAAGTGTGATAGCTGCGTTAAATAATGAAATTACTCGTGAAACGTCCATGAAACCCATCAGCGCGATCACAAAGAAAAAACATATATCAGTACAACGACGTGACTCTTCCTCAATACAACCAGTATTAGGTAATGTGACTGTAAAATATTTATATGAACCCGGTGAACGTGAAGGTGGTAAAATGAAGAGCAACTGATCCTATTTGGAGTGTGACCAAACATAAAATTTCCAGCGTAGCAAGATCCACGGGTGGACCTGCAATATACAGACTAGATTCAACTGCTTCTCAGCGTGGATATGTACGTGAACAATTACAAGTAATTCCTGAAGATACACAATTACCGCCGCCTTCACTTATGTAAAAGCGGAACACTAGCACCCCTACGTCGATTATACTCAAGACACGTCAATATCACATTTTCGCGTGTGTGACCGAGATTACTATTAATTCTATCCACGGTGAATTATCTTGGATTATTATTCGAATCCTGCCACAATATTACTGTATTACAGCTCGCACAATGATTATTCTGTCGTTGTTTCAGTGTCATGATAAATTCAATATCAAGATCAAAGTCACGTTTATTTTTTCTTGACAACTTCGTTGTTAACTACATCATCGCAAGTGACATCAGTGATTTCCTCTGTCATTACGTGATCCATGATAACCCTCCGTATTGTGCAGTCTATGATAACCCTTCGTAGCTGAGACATTCTTCTAACTCTCGACACCGCTAGATAAACTAAATTTGACCACTCGATCCGATCATCGACAATCCAGATATTTGTATCAGAAATAGTTAATCCCTGTGACTAGTGAGTCCTTATAGCGTATCCTAGCACCCACGGAGATTTGTCCATCGTTAATGAACTCTCAACGGCATTCACATCAACACCGACAATATCATTAAAAACGAGTTTTTGTTCCTCATCGTTCCTGGAATATCAACCTTAGTATTTTGTTTTAGTGCATCTGCTGGGCGATAACAAAGCGGCACTGGTAACTCTGAAAACGTTTCTTTATGTAACAGAAATAATTTTTGTTGAAGCGTATCACGAACTATCTTTCGACTTGCAACTATCAAATCGTCAGGTTTCCATAAATTCCATAAATCATTCATTGTAGTCTCTGGAATTACTTCACGCATTATTTCACATTGAATCTTATATGGCTGCAGTCTAATCAGTCTTTTAAATTCTTTCAGCGGTTCATCAATAGCTCTGTGATCATCAGTTATCTCCTCATAATAATCTACTAACTTTTCAGCCATTCGTGTAGAGATGGTCCAACAAAAGGTGGTGGGTAACCATGATCGCCACACATGATAACAGCAGTATTTCTCGTCAGTAACCAATCAAGAAATATTTTTAATACTTCCAACGATACCGTACATATTTCATCCCAAATAATAATCTTAGGAATATATTTCTCACCCATTCGTTGTGAAGTCCATTCATCTCCTTTCCATCGAAAGAAACTATGATACGTACACGAATTAACTCCTCGTTCGCTCATTTCTCTGGCGAGTCTATGCGTGGGTGTCAAAACAATCATATCAAAATTCCGAAATAATTCAATCGCACGTGTTGTTTAACCAGAACCTCCCGTTCCATTGAGATAAACAGTCTTATGTCTGGCCACGGGGTCATATACCGATGGAGACGATGATAATTCCGATAAACGATTAATTTTACAATAATTATCCTCGGAAATATAATCGCCAGATTCAGAATAACTAAGTATCTTTTCTCTTTTTATTCTCCATTCGCCCCAAGACGCGTCATTTCCAATTTTTAACTTTCTCAGTGATTCTGTGTATTTTTATTGATATAAAATGAATCTGTCGCGACTCTAACCGCGGTATCAGAAAATCTATTTATCATCGATAATAAATTTATCGAAACATACGCAAACATCGAAGATCTTATATGAGTGAACTGTGGTGATTCACCTTCAGTGTAGCTTACAACTGTACCGAATTTAGTTCCGTCTGAGAAATTAATATTATTCCAACTTATAAATGTGCTTCTCTTCGTTGTATCAGCAATTATAAAATCCAGTTCAGCTTCGTCTATAATTAATCTACAACAATGACGTTTATGATCATACGATCCTTTTTGCGTGAATTTACCAATTATTTTTCTGCCGAGATCCTTTGCGAGTTTATTCTCAAAATCAGTTATATCAGGATTTTCATCATCAGAGTATATCTACTGCTGTGGTAACCAAACTTATTTCTGCGAACGATATGATATAATCGCTTCACTGAATGTCGATGACACCAAAATTCCCATATCAAGTATATATCTAACTAAAACTATTGGAGCCCAGCATTTTTCTGAAAAATGTCTCCCAAACCAAACATAAACAACCGGATGGAGATTCCGTGCTAATTCGAATGATTCTATACAGGCAAATCCGGTCAGGTCAAAATTTGGTAAGGGTCCATTTATCGCAAATCTTGTCATCTCTTGTGTTGGATGGGTAAATCTTTTGAAATACTCAGAACATTCTCCGTATCCAAGAAAACTTCCAGGATAACATACAACCATATCAACCGATATAACATCTTTATAATCGTATTTAGTATTCCATAATCCGCCATGTCCGTATTCGATACAACTGCCTTGGATATCTTCAAGAAATTCAAATCGTGTTGGCTTCCATGAATTTTCCTTCTGAGCAGCGTAGGCAGCAACTAACGGAACGATAAAACAATTACTGAGTAATCGTTCGATAACATCAGTATCGTTCGTGTATTTCAACGCAAGATTTTTCATTTCCTCGCGGAGATATTCTGCACGAAAAATATCTTCATTAGGCCGTACAAACTGATCATAGTAAACAGATTCTGAACTCTGAAACAACCATACGGATACAGGGTCACTCTTACTGATATTTCTGATAAAATCAAACATATCACCATTATAGAATTTAACAGTTCGATTTTGTGGAAATATTGTTATATCTGAAGTCCACGCGTGTGCGTTATGATCAATAATCCCTATCGAAGCTCCGTTTTTTTTAATAGTTCGATTCGTATAAAATCTCTCCGGTCAATGTCTTTACCATGATTGGAAATCTTAATTTTTTTTTTCCACTTTTTTCCACTTCAGCGACGTCGCTGATAGACACTCCGGTATCTTTAACTTTTTCTCGCCACTCATTTCTTCTTTAACGTCTTAGATCCGTTAAACCGTCTCGTAGTTTCGCGTTTGTGAAATTTTTTTTAACTCGCTCAGCAACACAATTCAGGCGAGAAATTTTCATCGGTAGAAGTTTATCGACGTTAGGTTTATCATTCAGTGGATATATCGCATAAACAACTGTCGTTACAGGATATGCTCGTTCATAATAAGGTCTATCAATTCCAGTCAATATTCCTGGTTTTGATTTTTTATTTAACGTGACAATATTTCCAGTATGGCCCTGACGAGAAAACAGGCGAACAGGATCAAGCTTATCATTGATAATCCAAGTGTCGTCAT
>JAECUM010049931.1:0-16955 GCA_016617855.1 Megalonaias nervosa | reverse complement strand
GTCAATAGCATTATTTAAGTTTTTAATATTCTAAATTTTCACATGTACACTTTCAGAAAATACTAATGCCTACACTAAATAACATTTCTGTATTTCAAAGACACACAGTTAGTGTGATCTGCACTAGTTCAAGTACTTTTCTCCAGCATGCACAGGTGGTCAATTTCATGAGCAATCCACTGTTGGTTAAAGACATGCAAATGAACATTAACTTTCTCTATGCTGTTAGAGTGTAGAGCAAACAACTTTGCCTTGTCCAATCAATGTTGCTCCAAAAACTTTGGAGTGGAACTACACAGAAGTGTTTTAGTATATAAAAAAAACCCCAAACACTTGTCAATAAGACTATCAGTTCAGGAGGAGTAGCAATCACAAGATCTTCAAGATGGTCACCATACTGGCCATAAATGGCCTTCAGACTGGCACTAATTTCATTTAGGATTAACTATGCCATCAGAAGTGAATAGCAAAAACTACATATCCAAACAACCATCCAATGAGAAGCAGTGATGCAAGGATTTCATAGATGGTTACTATGACAGCCACACTGCAAATCAAATCAGCATTATTTTCATCAGGACCAACTATATATTGTCAGAATGTTTTAGCAAAAATCTCATGCCAATACAACTATCTGTTCTGGAATAGCAAAAAATAATATATTTTCAAGATGACCAAGGTTGAATGTCAGATCTACCCCATTTTTGTTTAGGATCAACCAGATAAATGAATAAATGGCATAGTCAATATCCTGATATGAACATTTGTTATTCAGGAACAATACAAGATTTTCAACATAGCTGCCATGGTTTTCATAACGTATGCCTGAGGGATACCATCTTCATTCAGGATGTCACAATAAAACTATGTGTCAAATTTCAAGACTTTCCTCTGAACAGTTTCAGAAAAGTTGTAATAAAAAATGCAGATGCAAAATTAGCACATATGCTTATCTGGTCTTTGATGAACCGAGTTACAACTTTATATATTTTTCTGTTTGTTAAAGGTGTTCACATACCATTACAGATAATAAGGAATGTCCATAAAAACCACTTAAGACTGCATATCCAATGTTTTAGCCAGGTTTGGAAAAAAAAGGGCCATATGACATCCTTAATTTTAAATTGTGGGTTAATGTTGTGAATATAATGGGTCAACCTCTTAATATAATGGCCCACCAAATAAAATAACCAACTGTTTTCATATTCTGCTCTTTCATGCCTCTGACTTCAGCATGGTAAAATTGGTGAAGTCTACATTCTTATGCCCCTCCCACATAACAGTCATCTGTCTTAGTGAAGTTTCAGTTTTCAAATGATTTCTCAAGGGTGTGATACTGTTTTTCTTCTTTTCTTCCTGTCATTTTAAAATACAGTTCCTTGTTGGAAGCTTCACTTTCATCTCAGTTTGTGTGGGTTTTACCACATTGTTCACTAGAGTCAACATATAATGTTACTACCTTCATAATGTGATACTGAGGCCAAAGTATGTCATTCAATAACAACCTTTTAGCAAAACTTCTCCGACTTTACAAATTATAAACAGCAATGTCATATCATATTGCCAGAAGCACATGCTTACAAGAATTGCCAAGACAACAAAGTTTTCTTTCAGCAGAAAATGTTAATAAAACAGGACTAAAAGTTACCTCAATATATTACTTGAATTTCTTCCCTAATTTTTTCATTCATAGTGCTGCACAATGAGCTTGATCTCTCAACCAAGAAAACATTATGGGATATACCAAGCATATGATTATTTCCATACGATCTTGAGCTTTGCCCAAAATGGTACGAGGAGGATCGGGGAGAATGGAGCGTAGTGACCTGCATTTTCTGTCAACAGCACATTGCAATGACCAAGCAGAACTCAATGTGATTTGTTTTAAAAACCCAGTTAGAATGTGGCACTTACAATGTCATAGAACACTATACCAGGATTCAGGGGAAGAAAAAAAACAAAAGAGAGATGATAAAAATATGTGCTTTTTACTTGAATTTAAAATTTACTTTTGAATATATCACTGTAAATTTTGAAGAGTAATCAACTGAGTAGCCCAACACAAAGCTTTGGAGTTGCCTACAGTCTGCAATTTTCACAAGAAATAAGGCTGAACCCACACCCAGGTGTTACTGTGATGTGGGTATCATTCATGCAGTGTAATTGGCTGGAGACAATTAACCTGTTTGTCACCTAGTATCATCATATCAAAGAACCATTCAGTCATCAGCTAGCTAAGCCCCTCAGTAAGCTGAGTTTTTACAATTGCTTTATGTATCTTTTTCATTTCAATGACTAAGTAGTATCATGTCTCGTGTCAGTATAAATGTTTATATGCCATTAAGTTCCTACATTTTATTACAGATAGTTGAACATTTTTACGGCTTTAAAATTCCTGAATACTTAATAATCACTTCTTTTTTTTTATTGTGTTTGTTACCAGCTTAACAACAAAACAATGATCCATACATCTTACTGCAATATAAGTGGGTTTGTGAGTTGTCTCGGCACAGATTAAAGAAGGAGAACAACCAAGAATACTTGACCAGCAATAACAAGATTTGAAGATGTTCACCAGGCGACCATTCTGAAGATCAGATATTTATCATTTTCATTTTGGATAAACCACATTTTGTAAAATACCTGCCAGTGAACATTTCATCAGGTTAGGATAGGCTGTTAGAATAAGTGACAATAACAAGATTATAAAGATAGCCAGGGTGGCCATGATACAGTCCGATCTGCACTATTTTCATTTAGGTGTAACTATGTACTGCAAAAAAAAACCAACATAAAGTGAACAGCTGAACAGCCCATATATCAATACCACAATAACATCCATTCAAGAGAAGCAATAACAAGATGCTGCACCATTCTGGCCCAACTTGATATCCCAAATGTCTTGGTAAATAACTCATGTTAGTACAAGGATCCTTTTTGAAGGAGCAGTGATAAAGATTTTCAAGATGGATGTTTAGATGGGTACATTTTCATTTACGATCAACTAGCTATAAAACCTCTCAATAAATAGAACTCTCTGTTCTGGTGGAGCAACAATAACAAGACTGTTCCAAAATGGCTGCAGTGGCTGCTAGCTTGGGAATTTGATTAGTACCATTTTCATTTAGTATTAACTATGTAAGAATGTTTTAGTAAAAACTAAAAGTCAATATGACCATCTATTCTTGAACAGTAGCAAGATTTTCAAGATGACCTGATTTTCAGCCATATCAAGGTCAAACAGCCCCAATATCACACAGAACCAACTACACCTCTCCCTCAATAACTTATGTACAACAGGACCCCAAAGCACAGACTGCAGTTGAAGTGAAAGTTCAATTTAGTGAGCAACCTCTGAAAATTCCTACTCGAGATGACAATAATTGCCAATAAAATGCATTTTCTAATGAAGTTTTTCACTATTCTTTAGAAATTCAGTTTATTTCAAGAAAACCAACCTTTAAAAGACCATTCCGTGAATCAATCAAAACAGAGTCGCACTTATATAGATTCTCTGAAACACTCGCAGACACAGCTGTGACAGTTGATTGACACTTTTCACATTTGAATACAAGAGTGCATAGTGTTTATGATAATGACATTGAAACCAACTTTAAAGACAGAAATAAAATATGAATTTTAATTGACAAAAGTTATTTAACTAGCATTTATTTATTAAAGTGCCTCTGTCTGAGAGGCACCATTTTTAATTAGAACCAGCTGGACCTAGCGATGAACTGTCTGAGGGACACCATTTTTGTTTAAAACCAACTGGACCTAAGGATGAATTGTCTGAGGGGCACCATTTTTATTTAGAACCAACTGGACCTAAGGATGAACTGTCTGAGGGGCACCATTTTTATTTAGAACCAATTGGACCTAAGGATGAAATGTCTGAGGGGCACCATTTTTATTTAGAACCAATTGGACCTAAGGATGAAATGTCTGAGGGGCACCATTTTTATTTAGAACCAACTGGACCTAAGGATGAATTGTCTGAGGGGCACCATTTTTATTTAGAACCAACTGGACCTAAGGATGAAATGTCTGAGGGGCACCATTTTTATTTAGAACCAATTGGACCTAAGGATGAAATGTCTGAGGGGAACTATTTTTATTAGAACCAATTGGACCTAAGGATGAAATGTCTGAGAGGGCACCATTTTTATTTAGAACCAATTGGATCTAAGGATGAAAATTTGAGGCAAGTTTCATGTCTTTCCTCCAAGTGGTGTTGGAGCAGTAGTGAAAATAAACAACTGTCATCACTGGATGATGGATAGATAATGGGCACAGGACCATTGTCTGAGTTCTTATGATCTCCAATCACTAGAGCTTCAATATGATAAAAGAATATTTAACTGAAAAATATTTTGAAAATTAATACTTGTGCAATAATAAGAATAATATGGTACAATAAAAATTATTTACAACTTTAAGAAACTGTGGTTATAAAACCTTACCTCAAGTAGAATGGAAGTGACTCCGTTGATAACAGCTATGCCAACAAACAACAATCTGTACCACAGGATTGGAGCAGGTTTCAGCTAAATAAAATGGATTCAATCAATCACTATTAACATAATTCAGTTCTTATTTGGAGACAGAATTTTCTTTTTAATGGAATAAGATACATCTTCAGCAAAAGATGATAAATTCTATGCATTTAAACAACAAGTCTGTTGAATGTCCTGCTAATACATGTGAAATTATGGATCATTATAATAAATTGTGACTGTACTGGTTGAACTATTGGTTTTCTTGTAAAGACTCTCATCACCTTTTCTTTCCTTAATTTTCATTCATGTGTCTATAGATAGTAAAATAATTAAAAGCAATATATTTGAATTCTAGAGGTAAATTTAAGTTGATGTATTCTAGAATATCAATAGTTTACAATTGTGCACGGAAACCAAATTTTAAGAAAGGTCTATCTAAAATGAAGTTGAACTGACAAAAGCATTCATAAGCACATTTTTTCTTCTAAAACAACTTTCATATCCAATAGTTTCAGAATATGTTGAACTATTCTCAGGCTATAATTGGGCTAAAAAAAGCAACTTTCCATGTGTTCTTTTTGTTGGCTAGTTAACAGCCCTTTTAATACATCATTCGCCTATAACTCAAAAATGCAGTTAAAGGGATGACATCTCTACCTGGTTTGGTTTGGTGCTTTATGGCACTGCAGCACAAGTAGGTTATTTAGTATTGAGGCAATTGGAGTGAAGTACCTTACCCAAGGACACACCATGGCAGCTGACCCAGGCTGGTCCAATGGTAGGAATCAAACCTACACCTTTCAACCATGAGTCTGGTGCACTAAGCCACCACAGCTCCCTTCCATACATGGAATGACAACTAGGAGTATGTGTTCACACTAAATTGTACTGGTTACAAGCAGCTTCAATTACTGAGGATATGAAATTAATTGACAAGGCCCATAACTCCTGTTATAAATGATATAGAAAAGATTACACCTCTAAACTGCGGACTATTCATATGAAACTGCATCATAATATGTTGTGTGGTTCCTGTGCTACGCTGGTTACTAAAAAGCAAATTTTTGGGAAATTATGTTTCTCCAATAATACTTACCTGATCACTTTACATTAGGATAACTTTCCTTGCAACTCTGAATAAAGCCCTCTCACAAAGACAGGAAACTGTGTTTATGTCTATATATTATATACCCAAAAGGAGGCAACTCTTCCAGGCTAACTCCCCTTTCTACCCTCAAGGGGCTACTGATATATCCAGTTTAAACCAGTATTCTTTCTGACCATCAGCAGACCTGCCAACCCCGACAAGTCCACTTCAGTAAGGCAGTTGATTTTTTTCTGTAAGATTAACCAGTTTTCAGTAAGGTGTGACAAAATAACAATAACTGCTATTGTAAAGCTGGAAAACGCAATTAAAAGTTTGATGCAGTGATGATAAACATTATGTTCAACTGAAAAGTTTGTAAAGTATGCGTAGACTTTATTTACCACTAGTACAGTTGCACAAACTTTAGTTACAAACTGTATGCAACTCAATGGCTTGTTGCTATCTCTCAACTTGACGTAATTCTTGGAAATACTTTTTCCATTTCACAAGATGACGGCAATCATATCTTCCACTATGAGACATACTCAAACTGGCATGTGATGTCCAATAAACGTAATTGTGTCCTTTCCAGCTTTTATTCACAAGAATCTGAATATTCCTTTTTATTCTTCTGTGTCGATTATTAACACTTTTCTAGAGGCTTATTTTCCCTTTTGTCTTAAACATGCATCGCTTGCTGGATGCCATTTAAAAAAATTCTATGATCAACAGTTTGTCCATATAGATGCTTCACATGAACAAACAGGTGCAGTTTAAAGCATCTGAGGTGCTGCTGTAAAGTTAGTCTGGTTCCCTGACTAATTTCATTAATTGCACTATGAAACCCGGATCCAAATCAAACATGGATGAAACAATTATCCGGATTTTTGGCAACGATCATTTTTACATAGATTTTGCTTGTATGCCCTAAGTCCGTATTTTCAGGGTAATTTTGGTAAGACTTAAGGCAAAATTGTAAGGGTTGGCAGGTTTGCATCAGCAGCACTACGACTGAAAGAACCAACGGCAGTAGGATCATGAAAGTTGGACAGCAGTAAGATGGGTTTCGTGTCCATCTACATACAACATGACAGTTCATCTTTCTGTGTAACACAAGCTCAAATTTTTGCATGAATGTTTGGGCAAAGGTTCTGCAGGAAAACCTTCATGATTTGATCAAACTGTTCCACTGTTCAATAAACAAGGAAGGGCTTGTGTAAAATTATCATGAAGACCCTAATGTTCTTGTGTTGTAGGTGCCCTAATAATTCAGTTATGTCAAGTCCCTTTCCAATAGTGTACTCCTCTCCTGTGTACACTTGAAATCTGTGCGTGTAACCTCTGGTTCTTTCGCAATGAGACCAAAACTTGATTCCTTATTGGCTTTGCAGGAAAATACTGTTTGAATGAAAGTCTCCCCTTGAATTTACCATACTTTATCAACAGTAACATTGCCACTGGGTATATTCAGGGACATGAACCTCCCATTCAAATAATTTAGTAGCTAACATTGTTTCAGTAACATGTCACGTTTTAGTTGTGGTGCAGCTTCATTACTGTGCAGGTGCAGGTAATGCTACATTTGATTTAAATTATCCTGGGACATGATACTATTGAAATTTATCTTAAACATTCTTTTATTTTGTCTCTAGTAGTCATTTCTAGATTGAAGACATAAAACAACCCTTCACAAACGTAAACCTAACTATCTTTATTGTCATAACATATACTGGTGTCCATTCTGGTGCAAAGGGTGGAACAGGGTTTCTTCTGCACTCTTGGCAAACTTTTCACCTCATATGAGATCAAAATAGTGATATAATAATGCTTCTGATGGATGCTGAATCACCACCCCTCCAATCTCTGTATATACAAACATAATAAACAGTAAAGTTCTCAGCTGTCCAAATTAGCTTGAAACCCCACTGAAGTCATTATCATTATCCAAGTAAGAAAAAACAAACAATTATAAATTGCAGGACCTACTTCAATGAAATCAAAATCAAGATCACCGCTGCCTAAAACAATTTTCATTATTTACTTCAAAACTGGCATCCAAGTCACAGAATTCTGGTTTGGTATGGCCAGTTTGGCTTGGCCAGACAGCTCTATGAATAAATGCCAGTTTGCTATGAATTAGAATATTAATGTTTCGTATGGCTGATCAGTTTTGCTGTATGTTTGGAATAAGATAATGTAACTGTCAGAATATGTGGTGGGCCAACTTGAAAGTCCAAGATAATCTAATTGTGACCACTGTAGTCATATATTGCCCTTTTGTACAAATGGACCAGTTGGCAGACAGAACAGCAAATGGCAGATGATAAGTACCATGATGGTCAGGTTGTACAGCTGTTTGGGTTTTCCATCAATCTACCTGTACAAGTCAAATTGGTGCTCGTTTGGTCTACCTGGCCATCTGTCCAGGCAACTCAAACAATATGCCCTCAAATCTGGCAAGAACACTGTTGTGCACAGAGTATGGGGTATTCTATATTCACGCCTCAAAGACTGAGATAGGTATGATTTGACACACCTAATGGGCTGAGCAAAAGGCTTGTCCCCAAAGGGATCTTGAAAAATTTACTGTTTTGTCATTGACAATGCAGACAATATAGTCTCTTTTTTAGAGACAGCATACATAATTCTGTCTCACAGCTCATTCCAACTGCATTCAAATCTACTGTTGTCTTCTGAATATTTATTGGGGTTGGTGTGGCATCTTGGCATCCCCCATGAGACTTGTGGGAGATTCTGAAGCAGTACAGAAGGTCAGTAAGTCATGCTGTAAACAAATAGATATTGCTCTATTTCTACAGCACTTAAGCAGCTATCAAAGGACATTAGATAATGTATTCTCTGTTCACAACGCACACACATTACAACTGTGTGATGAAAAGCATTTGGTATACAACAGGCATGTTTTGTGAACGTTCTCTACAATTTTGAATCTCTTGCAATTGTTGCATCATGTTGTCAAATCTGTAATGATAAAGAATAAACAAAGATGTGCATACTATATATATATATATATATATATATATATATATATATATATATATATATATATATAATTGAAATAATGCCAAATGCATCATAAAAACAAGCCATAATTAAAGTAAATGTCCAAAGACAACACCCTGGAAATTCTACTGGTGAAAATATATGTTGCCGTTCAAAGTCAATGTAACAGACAAGACTGCAACAATAACTTAAAAATAAATACCAATAAATTCACTGCATTTTACAAAAAACTTTATGCAGCATCTAAAACAACAATTTTAATTACTATTTCCACTGAAAAGAAAACTGGATGATTATATTTAATGCATATAATTTGTAGAATTATCTGCCTGAAGGATAACCTAGCACATGGAGTGGAATTAAAAAATCTCATTTAAATTGGATGTAATAGTAATCACCTTGCAGGTAAAAAGGGATTTAACCTGTATGAATTGCTTCCCTTTGTCTACACAATATACGGACAGAGAGACATTTCTCCATCTTTCCAGAAGGGATGGATTCAGAGGTAGCAAAGAAGGTTATCCTATGTAAAATAATCAGGTAATGTATTTGACACAGAAATATGACCATATGAACTTCATTGCTGAGAACTGCTACTGTGAATTCTCCAGTGATATTCACCCCATTTCATGTGCTTTCCTTAACATGGTTGTGCCAAGGTTGTAGACTGCACTGATAAATAATAGGCGACTCTTGTGTCTCTTGCTTTCTCACCTCCTCAATTCAATGCCCTAACAAAAGTGGAGAACCAAAAAGGACGGAGACAAGACAAGACAAAAAAACTGTAAAATGTGTGAAGTAGGGAGAAGTCGACACAATGTTCCTGACTAACTTTTAAGTGGCATTTAAAACTTTTCTGTGCACTTCATCAACATCTTGACAAAGAATGTGTGGAGAAAATTATCTCCATATGTGACGTTTTATTAGTGAAGTGAGAAAGTTGTGTGCAACTAACTCACCATACAGAGTTAACAGGATCACAAATGCTTCAGGAGATGCCTGGTAATTTTTACAATCTTTAACCATTGTGGCAAGATTATGAATGATAAACATCAACATCATCTGCATTCACCAAGGCACTGACCTTGTAAGCAAAATGGAAGGTGGAGAATGGCATTCTGATGGAGACAAAATCATATAAATTACTCTACCACTGCTGTTTACTAAATTCCGTCCATTCCAATTTTGGTTTGGCATGTTACAGTATTTTCATTTCATCACCTTTATCAACGGGAACTGATGATTATGTATCATCAGCATCCTGATCATTTCACCCAATTTTTTTTTCCTTTTACATATATGACACCAGTAGTGATCACAATATGAAACTGCAGATTTGGCACAGCTGGTTTGACTTGGTTGGACAAATAATGTATGGTTTGCTATGAATTTTGTAGGAATTGTGGGTTGGTCAGTTAGTCAGTTGGCTCGCCAGTCAGAGATAGCAGACTCCTGACAACTGTAAACATACATAGCTTATTCATAACAGCTGTACTGGCTGGTTGGCTGTTGGAACGGTGTACAAAAGATGATACATGCCTTGCAGTCCAGCCAGCTGATGCAGTATGGTCAACATGGCTGGTTGGCTATACGGTCTGGATTGATGGCTCGCCTTTCTGAGCTAAAAGACTCCTGATCAAACATAGCTCATTCATATTGCAAGACCTGTTGGTTATCATTTGCAATGGCATACCTAAGACAATATATGTTTTACAGTCCAGAGGGCTGGTGCTGCATGGTCATAATGGTGTGGACTATCCATCTGTATCGTATTTTTATGGGCCTTACAATATTGGTATGGACCATCCGTCCATATCGTATTTGTATGGGCCTTCTATCCATACAACATTGGTATGGACCATCTGACCGTACTGTATTTGTATGGGCCTTCTATCCATCCAATATTGGTATGGACCATCCGTCCTTATCATATCTTTATGGGCCTTCTATCCATACAACACTGGTATGGACCATCCGTCCATATTGTATTTGTATGGGCCTTACAATATTGGTATGGACCATCCGTCCATATCGTATTTGATTGGGCCTTCTATCCATACAATATTGGTATGGACCATCTGACTGTACTGTATTTGTATGGGCCTTCTATCCATCCAGTATCGGTATGGACCATCCGTCCTTATCGTATCTGTATGGGCCTTCTATCCATGCCATATTGGTATGGACCATCCATCTGTATCGTATTTGTATGGGCCTTCTATCCATGCCATATTGGTATGGACCATCCGTCCTTATCGTATCTGTATGGGCCTTCTATCCATGCCATATTGGTATGGACCATCCATCTGTATCGCGTTTGTATGGGCCTTCTATCCATGCCATATTGGTATGGACCATCCGTCCTTATCGTATTTGTATGGGCCTTCTATCCATACCATGTTGGTATGGACCATCCATCCGTATGATATTTGCATGGGCTTCTATCCATATCATACTGGTACGGACCATCCATCTGTATCGCATTTGTATGGGCCTTCTATTCATACCATACTGGTATGGACCATCCATCTGTATTGTATTTGTATGGGCCTTCTATCCATACCATATTGGTCAAATTGCAATTCTTCACATTCAACATGTTTTCTTAATATTTTTGTGCCCAAGGATGCGTAACAGATTGCATGTTCTCATGCTTCAAGGGTGTGGTCATATTTATTTGTGCACGATCACATCTCACTGGTGGGGCTCTAGGTTTATCCACAGTGGGATTACAATTTATAAACACCATTTCTACTCATTAACATATTGACAATAAAGCCAAATAATTTTGACCACATGCAATTCCAAGGCCTGATTGGGATCGCCTATGCTTTCTATTGTATTCACAGATACATTATACCATTTCTATGTCTACTTGGAGGATTGAGAGGGCATCTCAACATCACCCATGAGACTACTCAGCAATTCTACCATATTCACATATACAGTTTTGTTTTGTGCTATTATGCGTCTTCATGGGGCTGGAGAGGGCAACTTGAAAGCCCCCATGAGACTAATCAACAATTCAATTTAATCTACAGATACAGTATGTTCTGGTGCTATTTCTACATCTTTCATGAGGAATGGAGAAGGTTATCTTGAAATCCCCCATGAGACTATTCAACAAATCAGATGTGAGGTGTAAACATGACTCGTTTCTTCAAAAAACACTGGGCCAAGTATATTCACACCAACAAGCAATTGTATGTGCAGACACTTCTAGTGTCCCTCCCCTACATACTTTAACTGTTTATATTTCTTGCAATTGGTTTTCATCTCTTTAATGAAAAGGAGCAAAATAAGTGTGTACAACAACGACCTGTATGGGTTGCTTCCCTTTGTTGAAATAATATATACACAGAAAAATGTTGTTTTCAATCTTTCCAGGAAAGATGGATTCAGAGGTAGCAAAGAAAGTTATCTTTAACGTAATGTGACCTGGTAATGTATTTGCCAGAGAAACTTCTACTGTAAAAATACAAAAACCAATTAATTGACTGATTGATTTTTAACAGCGTATCAACAAATGAATGGTTATATCATGCAAGGCATTCAGAGTGATTTGCCTTGCTGAGAGACATCATAATGGAGACCAACCAAGTTTGGAGTGGGTATAGTATGAACCTACAACATCCTGCTAATGAGTCCTATACCCCAAACTACTATGCTACTACAGTTCTCCTGAAAGATTTATCTTAAAAAGTGATGCAAGAAAGACAAAACCTTTAAAGACCACATGGAAGGCAGTTCACTGACTAAATAATACTGAATTATAGAAAAGGGCTGGGTATCCTGGTTAAAAGCAAAAATGACAGACAGGCAGGCAGATGGAAAAAGGTGAGTGCAGATCCAAATCTATATGAAGGGAATATGTATTTTAAGCTAAGATACTTTAACACTTATCAGAAAACAAGCATAACCTAACAGCTATGTAAACATGTCTGAAGTAGTGAGTGACCCGCCTGCTCGTTAAAGGCCAATTTTGCCATGACCGTAACTTTAACCAAACTGCTACTTCAAACACTTATGAAAACAAAACAGAACTTGATTACCTCCAAAAATTGTATGATGAAGTCAAATGGGTAGATGGTGATCAGCAATGTTACAGCCAGGCAAACAGCAATATTTAAAAGAAAAATATCTGGAATGAATAAAACAAAATTTATTAAATGTATTTCCTCCCAGAAGGGGGTGCTACTTTTAAAAACTGTAAAGTATATTCAGCTGAAACAAGATTTGGCAATTCTCTTTAAAAAAAAAAAGACTTGCAATGTTTGTTTAGACAACTTATATTTTAGCAACTGTGACTCTAGAAAGGTTATAATATTTAAGGTGGAAAATTTTGACATCATTCAATCTTGTAAGCTGAACCTGAGACTCCTAAATCACGACATTGTTTCCATTGTTAAAATATTCCTATAATAAAGTAATACACAAAAGCCATGGCCTGCATGTAAAGGCAACATTCCTGCTACAAGATAATACAAGAAAGTCATAATTATTTGTGTTATATGGTAATCCAAGAAAGTCATCGCCTGCATGTCAAGCCATAAATATACGTGCTACATGGTAATTCAAGAACGTCATCGCCTGCATGTCAAGCCATAAATATCCGTGTTACATGATAATACAAGAAAGTCATGGCCTGCATGTCAAGCCATAAATATCCGTGTTATATGATAATAGGATAATACAAGAAAGTCATCGCCTGCATGTCAAGCCATAAATATCAGTGTTATATGATAATACAAGAAAGTCATGGCCTGCATGTCAAGCCATAAATATCCGTGTTATATGATAATACAAGAAAGTCATGGCCTGCATGTCAAGCCATAAATATCCGTGTTATATGATAATACAAGAAAGTCATGGCCTGCATGTCAAGCCATAAATATCCGTGTTATATGATAATACAAGAAAGTCATGGCCTGCATGTCAAGCCATAAATATCCGTGTTATATGATAATACAAGAAAGTCATGGCCTGCATGTCAAGCCATAAATATCCGTGTTATATGATAATACAAGAAAGTCATGGCCTGCATGTCAAGCCATAAATATCCGTGTTATATGATAATACAAGAAAGTCATGGCCTGCATGTCAAGCCATAAATATCCGTGTTATATGATAATACAAGAAAGTCATGGCCTGTATGTCAAGCCATAAATATCCGTGTTATATGATAATACAAGAAAGTCATGGCCTGCATGTCAAGCCATAAATATCTGTGTTATATGATAATACAAGAAAGTCATGGCCTGCATGTCAAGCCATAAATATACGTGTTAGATGATAATACAAGAAAGTCATGGCCTGCATGTCAAGGCAACATCTCCATGGTAATACAAGATAGCTATTGACTGCATGATAAGCCAAATCTATACAGTAATAAAAGAAAGCCATTGCCTGCATGTCAAACCATGAATTTCCCCATTATACGGTAATACAAGAAAGCCACTGATGGCATGTCAAGCCAATGTCTACATAGAATTACAAGAAAGCTATGGACTGCATGTCAAGCCCTAGACATTCCTGCTACACAATAACAGAAGAAGTCATAGGATGTCAAGCCAATGCACAAATTAAAATCATGAAACAGAACTGTAACAAAGCTGATAACTACAACAATGCTATTAGCAACATGACAATTGGAAAAGTGATCTCTATATCTGTATACAGACCTTGAGACGTGTAAGAATGCAAAGACAGGCAACTAACTACCGTATATACTTGTATATAAACCTGTTCATGTACAAGCCGACCCCCAAACTGAATAAGTATAAACACTAAAAAGTGCAAGACCCATGTATAAGCCAATCCAAAAGTCCAAGATGACATCACAAGATGCACATAATAAGTTCTAAATGCATTTATTTAGGCAAACTTACATTAGCAAAAATTACCCCTATAACTCTCTTGGGGTTGGCATGTACGATTATTACAAAGATATGGTATAAATTTGTTTGAAAAGTCAAGAAATTTATTTTATTTTCTGTTTTCTTCTTGTTTTTGCCTAATTCAGATTTTGTGTATAACCTGATTGGACAATGACAAGAACTGAACATTCGCGGGTTGCTGTAACACTACCTCTCCCTTTTGACTTGATTATTGTTTGTTTATGTATTAGGGCTGTTCAAGTAAAACATACTTGGGACCCAGGGAAGGTGCTTTTAATGTAATTTAGAATTTTCTTGCCATTTTAATATGAACTCTGTGAATCAAAGTACTCTGGCATATATTTTTTTTAAAATGCCTTCACTGGGTACCATGTACGTTTAAATGGAAGTGCCCTTATTGCATTAGACTTTTTTTTTATCAGTGCCCCAGTAATTACATTTTTATTTTGCTTTGAAATTGTAAATACCTAACTCATAAAAATATTATCCCAGTATGACAACAATGAACTACAATACGGCTTGATTAAACGCTTGCAATTAGGCATGTGAGCATATTTACATAATGGCACCACCACATGTACATTGTAGGTTTGAGCGTGCCTTGTATGAAGTATATTCCGCTGAATGAAGTATATCCCTTGGATTCAAATCAGGGCATCACTGCACTAAACTTTAATGATAAATCAAAATACAATAATGAAGTTTCAGAAATAATGCTTTGAAAATTATGCTAAAACTGTAAAAACTGAGTCTGCTTTGATATAAACGATCTTACACCCCGTTTTACACAACTATGGTAATCATGCTAATATTATAGAGTGAAAGGCAATTACACATCAAAGTACTCATATAGTTGCCAGTAAAAATTCCCTCGTAACCCAAGCCAGTTTCAGGGTTTTAATGATTAACTGGCCTGTATAGCTGTCGGAAAACAAAAGACAAATCTGCCAATTATAAACAAAGGTATGACAAAACATCCAGCTTTCCATTGTGTGGAAAATTATGATTTTGTTCTGCACAAAACACAAAAGTAAAATAGACTGATGATGATCTCAGTTCATCTATATTCAGAATTTTAGCCTTTATTTTATTACCATTCTTTCATGAACGTTTAACAGTTATGCTGGTTGTGCCTTGCACAACTGAATGTTTTGTACCTTTCCGTAAAGAATACCTCAATCTGTAGCATTGCTTATATCACTGAGTGCATGGATCAACATAAATGAAACTGCTATTACCGACTAGCTGAAGTGTTATCTGGAAGAACACGATTTAGTCAAAAAAAATGAATAAAGCAAAATCTGCATCTAATATGTTTGGAAACAAACAAGGATTAAAGTGACGCTAGGCGTGATTTGCACTGTGTAAGTACTGTACATTATAGTACAGCCTGGTCTCCCTGGTAAACTTCAACTGGCCTGTGAATTATGAAGTCTTTATTTACCTTTATTTAATTTCATGCTGGAGAAATCAGAAAACATGCACATGCAAAATAATAACAAAAGTAACCATAGTAGTTATAACAGTTTAGTTAGTGTTGGGACACTGAGAATGTAATTTTTTTTCCAGATGCATATACGTCTTAGAACAAAGAAAAAAGAATTTTTTCATGTCTCAAGATTCACAGCCATTATGGTAGTCAACAAAAAGCTGATCCCCCATCTTCCAGGCCTTTATTTTTTCATAAATTAGATAATCTTATTTAAATAATAATAATAATAATAATAATGTCTGTATATAAAGAAGGTAAGTCAATCATTTAAATAAAACTTATCTCTCTTGAGACCATCTACGAAAAAAGAAATTAAGTTTTTGCTTTGATAGTTTTGCCACTGTAACACTCTATCATTATATTTTCCTTGGATACATAAATTACTGTAATAATAATAGTTTCATCATGTGTCCATGAACCCATGAAAACATTCAAATGCTTCAATGGCTGATCAAACAGAAATGAGCTGCACCATACAAATTTTCCATTCCTGATCTTGCTCTTAACTTTAGTGTGTACTCATTATCTACCAGTATATATTAGCATAAATACCAATGTTTTCTGAATTATCATTCTTTTCAAAACATTAATAAAATTACAAATTGCAAATTTACATAAATTTAGTCTCTTCTACTGATATTTAAACATCAAAATAAATTAAATTTTCCACATTGTAAACTTGACATCAAAATAGGTTATACTATGGCCATCAAAAACTTAATTTACAACTAGCCTGACTACAACAAACTGTGACTGTTTTCAAAACCAGATACAATGTTATTATAAAGATATTTATTGCTATCCTACAGTTTCTTCGCCTTTCATGACTGGCCATACCTGGTGCAAACAGAAACATGCATGGGCATCAACAATGAAAAGTTGAAGGCATTTTTATTTTTTTCTGACCAGATAGGTATAAGGTTCAAGATTGGGTGATATAGGACACAAAAATTGTG
>JAECUM010049930.1:0-36127 GCA_016617855.1 Megalonaias nervosa | reverse complement strand
CCCCTGAAAATCCTGACACCACCTGCACAAAGTCCTGAACCCCCCTGCAAAAAATCCTGCGGGCGCCCATGCTAGGAGACAAGGAGGACGGAGAAAGTCAAACGGTGACGGTACTCTTAGACATTTTGGCAGAGTTAAGGAGTCTGAAACAAATGTATCAGACTTCTTTATTACGATCCAAAAGTAAAAGGCCTTCCAGGGCAAACAGTCCAACCCCACCCACACACCTACTACGCCTGAGATACCCACCCTAGTGATTTCTACCAAATCATCGACAGGAGCAGGTCCAGAACTAGGCCTTGGCCGTGGCAAAGGGATATGTCAGATAAAGCTCATTACTTCCCGTTCCTGAGTTTTTTTTTTTTAAAACATAAAACACAAACACCCAACGGTCCTTTTCTGGGCTACCGACCTCTCTCGAAAAGATATTGTATTCATTTGCCAAATCAATTAAAACATCCCTTTTTTGCCCCATGATGTACGTGTGTGAGTGCGTGGGTGTAGGTCCTTATTCTAAAAAATCAAAACCAAGAGACACGTTTTCTTTCTAGTCGATTCTGGTACAAATTTGCAATTCCATTCACAACACAACACGTTGTAAAAAGTTCATTAGCTTCTTATTTGTCTTTGTTCACTCTCTCATTTTTTTTTGAATTTCTTCACTGTCACAGGCTTTTCCTCCTCTTCTACCTCACTTTCTTCTCTTCTTCTTTTCTTCTCTTTCTTCTATTTCTTAACGTGTCTGGGTTCTTCTTTATGGGAGGGTACCTCTTCTTCTTCCTGTTCGGAATCCCTCTCGCCCTCCTGCTCCTGTTGTTTCTTAGGGCAGTCTGAAGACCAATGTCATTTCTCTTGACAATGATAACAGGTATCTTGACAATTGTCTCGTTTGACACCTGTCTTGCTTTTTTGACGGACTGGACACTCTGAAGACCAGTGTCCTTTCTTCTGACAGATAAAGCAATTATCTTGACTTTTATCTCGAAAGGAAGGGAAGTAGTCCGTCGGCTTGTCTGAAGTAAACCTTCGTATGACACCTCGCAAAGTTCTGATCAGAAGTTCGATCTGTGTTGGCTCTTCCATCGTTCTGGTAGGCGTGAGAGTGAAATGAATACTTGGAGGGAAAACACTGACCCTTTATATATACCCTTTTTATATACACTGACCTTACATGGATATAAATGGGGCCATGGCGTTTGAAATGTAGTCATTTGACCTTTTGCACTTAAGATGAAACAATCGCATCATTTCGTGGAGAAAGGAGAAGAAAGTAAGAGTCAGAAACGTGACTTAGTAGCTGCAGTCTTGGCTCAGATCCATGCCAGCTATTTTGAAGATGATGTGAGTGTGCCAGAATCCAGGCCCAGAGAGTCTACACCATACGAAAGTCCACCAGCATTAAACTCTGAAAATTACTACCACATTTGAGAGACGGATAAACGCTCCTCTAGAAAATTTAGAACCACGGCCTACATGTACACGTTGAAGTTTAAAGATTTCAAGTCCGACGTACCGCTGCAGAATTCAGACGTGTTCATCACCGATGTGTGGGATTCTTTGTTAACAACAATGAAACAGCAATGTCAAGCCAAAGAAGATGATCGCTTGAGACTTTCCATTTATCAGTCTGAAGTCACCCGTTTGGATCGAGTTTAGCAAGCCATCAGCATTGATACCTTCCAAAGTCATCGACAAGATTCAATACGTACAGCAATCGAACGACAAATCTCGCATCTCCGATGGAAAAGAGACACTGTGTTTATGGCCCACGTTTCTCTTCACAAAGGGATGGGACGCAAAAAGGTGTGATGGGTGGATGACCTTCGCAGTATCAACCGTATCTCGTCCGAATTAACAACTCTCAAGACAAGAACGACACGGCAGAATAGAAAAGAGCCTGGGAGAACATTCGAAAATCGATCCGAGCCAAACAATAAAGAGAAGCATAACTCCTGTCACAGCAAGCGGGGATTTCCAAAGACACACATTGTGGCATTCCAGAAATGCAAAAGTTGCAAGACGTCTTAGCTCTGCGCTACACCTTGAAAGTTCACCCTCAAGAAGTGCGTGGACCTCTGTTGTTCGAGGCAACAATTTCAAAGACGGAAATACATTCACGTCTATCATCACGATAAACATTTCGATACCATTACCAGTATCACCCCATTCCTGGGATACAGTTATTATTATGAGAAATGTGATTATAACTATAACAATCGAGAGCACCACAAGCGTTATGGATTGAAATGTGAGGGATGTTTGGCCTCCAAACCCTATCTTGACAAAAATTCAAAAATACCATTCCAAAGATTAAGAATAAGAGGATGACGAGAAGAAAGGCAATCTCATCTTTTTCGATTTCGAAAGCATGCAAGAGACTTGCATTCACATTCCTAATTTCTGCGTGGCTCATCGAGCGTGCGAGAAGTGCATCCAATAACCTATCTTTAGTCATTGCCCTCACTTCAGCAAGATTCCTGGAGGACGTGAAAACAATTTCGGGGACCGAACACGCTAGAGTCAAGAGGACATCGAACATTACGGAGATTGTTATCGCTATGCCACGGTGATGGCTCACAATTTCTCGGGATACGATGGACAATGTCTTCTAAAATACTATACGAAACAAAACACCGAACGTCGTAAAGGGACTTTGAACGGAGCCAAACTCAATTAACATGCAAGTGGGACAAGTGCAGTTTAAGGATTCGATGAGTTACTTGGCCATGCAATTGAGTCGAATGCCTAAAACGTTTGGAATCACAGAAATGGCCAAAGGCTATTTTCCGCAATTTTGTCAATACCGAAGCCAATGAACACGCCCTTTTACCCCATTTGCCTGATGATCACAACTACGACCCTGACAACATGCGCACCGATCAACGAGAAGCTTTCTACGCTTGGTACCACATTCACGCCTCGGACCCCTTCGACTGTTAGGGAGAAATATTAAAGTATTGTCGTTCCGACGTGGACATTTTATGGCGCTACTGTGGAAAATTTCGAGAATTATTCATGGAACACGGAGGGATCGATCCTTTGAAAGAAGCCTGCACCCTTGGCAAAGCGTGTTCCTTAATGTATCGCCAACGATTCATATCCGAAAACACCCTGAATGTCATAAGCCCTCAAACGATAAACTTTATCAAACGTCAATACTCGCTCAAAGCCCTACACGTGTTACTTGTGCGACAAGGAAGACAAATAGATCCGACAGGTCCGTAACGGGGGAGGCTAAAGGACCGTCGAAACGTATTCGGTAGATGGCTGGGACTTAGAAATCCCCAAGATGGTGTAAGAGTTTAACGGTTGCTTATTTCACGGATGTCCGATCTGTTCCCTCAACGTGACACTAAAATCAGTTTTTATAACGTACCATGGAAGACTTTTACCAGGCCACTTGTCAGCGTCGCTAGAAGTTAGAATAGCAAGGACACCAAGTTGTGGCAATGTGGGAACACGAGTACGATCACCGTTTGGAAACCGATCCCGAGTTTAAATGCATCTTGGAACGTTACAAGTTGGTGGACCCTCTGAACCCACGGGACAGTTTGTACCTGTTTGCTGTACAACGCCGACGAGGAAAAAGGAGAAGATATCAGATACTTGGACATGTGTTCGCCCTATGTAAATATTGTCACTTTCCCGCAGGGCACCCGCAATTGCTGACGGAACACATCGACCTGGACAACATTGAAGAATACGATGGATTGATTAAATGCAAACTCTTGCCTCCCACGGACTTGTACCATCGCATTTTACCTCACCTTTGCCAAGGAGAACTGATGTTTCTTTTGTGTTATACTTGTGCCGAGACGTGCAACCAAGACCAACCTTGTCATCACAGCCAGGAAAAACGTGCCTTGACGGGAACGTGGGTCAGCGTGGAATTGTTTAAAGCTTTAGGCCTGGGATACCAATTGTTAGAAGTGTACGAAAAATTTGCCACTTTCCCAAGACAGAAATATACCACAACGTAAAACAAACTCAGAGCCGGATTTATCTACTTGGGCAAAGGGGATAAAGTCAAGTGCTTCAGTTGCGGTGTTTCACTTCACCAGTGGGAACAGAAAGATTCCGCTTACCTACAACACTCTCGATGGTCTCCTCGCTGTCACTACCTAACTTAGGTGGGACCCCAGTAATCTCTGCATGGATACTTTACAAAAGAGCATTGGTGGTTAACCTCTGGTGTTGAGAGAACTCATTTACCGAGAGTTTGTCAAAAGACAAGTCCAACGCCAAGAACAATTGCATCCGTTACGTCACCAATGTTGGAATCACTGGTACCTGAATGGTATAAGAGGACTAATTCATTTGAAAGCGTTCCAGTGGTCAGACATTGATAAATCATTCATAAAGTTCTGGATGCCACTCATTCTACTTACAAGGTGATCATAGTACACCGAATTCCAACGGACGAGTTAGAGGATTACCAAACTCTTTTACACCAACAAATCTTAGTTCAAGAGGAAATTTCTGTAGGACGTGTGGTGTGTAAGTTAGTGACTAAACATAATTTGGTGCGGTACTGAAATAAAACCGATTCTGTTCAAAATGTACACTTATTACCTTACACTAAAGAGGGTATAAAACTGGCTACCATGCCACGACCTTTATCACTTGTGACACAACTGATTCCGCGGAAGGAAGACAATGATAGTATTCAGACTTGGTGGGTTACTAACTCTTTTTACGAGCACTGTATCTAATGAATTTGGGTCGTCGTATAGTGTGTGTTTTAGTGAAAGGCTTTCTGGGATTTCGTTTACCAGCCGATTTCTTGTGGGCTCTGTACGATCTGCACTGTGAGGTACCACCAAAAAACCCAATGAGAGCGGTACCTTTAAATGTACACGGGAGACTCATTATGTTAAAAGCCTTGCGCTTTCTTCTCGATACTTCTCGACCTCTACGGGAAAAAAAGATTAGTCAACTTTTACGCACTGAAGATGTTTACGAATATGCATGTGTTGCTTGTGACTTACACCCTCACTGAAAAGATGTACGTGACTGGAAATGTCTTGGTTTCGAGGCTTGGACAAAAGAAGTGGCTTACTATGCCCAAGATTTGTGATCATAAATTCAAACGTCCGGTGAAAAAAGTAACTTTTAAACCTGTGTTAATCACAGTGCCAGAAGAACCCGACACAGAGGACAACCACTCCCTTCAGGACAAGACTGTCATTGCAATCCCCGAAAGGTCATTCCTGGAGGACCCCTGTGTGACTGTGCCAAGTGTAGAGACTCTAAGAACATTACAATCTGTCCCTACTACACCACACCTTGGTCACCAAAAATGTTGTACAGTCACTTGTTTATATTCCACTTTGATCGTTTTGATGTGTATTTTATCGATGTACTTAACCATTTGGCTTTTATGTATTTTTGTTTTTCGTGTTATTGCATTTTAAACGTTTTTTGTGCAATACACATATCCTGAGAAAAGTATGAAAACTCTTGTTTTGTCTGTCTTCGTGTCAAAAGTACCATTCCCTGCACTATGGCTACCTCTGCTGTCTCTGCTCTCTCTTCCTCCACTTTCAAAGTCATCGAGATCGTGCCAGTTGGGAGGCCTTGTATCTTTGCCATCCCTTTAACATGTTAATTGCCAGACCCAGCAGTTCAGGCAAAACCGAATTTGTCAAACGTTTGATCGAACATAAACATCATTTGATCGATCGGCCACCTCAAGGGATCGTGTGGTGTTACAAAAAGTGGCAATCGGCGTACAGCCTGCTGCGAGAAAGTCAAGGCGATTCAATCGTGTTTGTGGAAGGCATTCCTCGCGAAGACGATGGGATCGTGTCTGATCCCAGTCAAACTCATCTGGTCATCTTCGACGAAATGTTAGGAGAAGACGAAGAAGAAATTAAACTGTGGTTTACGCGCAAAGGGTATCATCGTAATGCCAGTGTTATTTACATCACCCAAAATTTGTTTCAACAAAGTAAAGCCCATCGCACCATCAGTCTCAATGCTCATTACGAAGTTTTGTTTAAAAGCCGTTGAGATAAATCGCAAGTGCAAGTCTTAGCTAAACAGTTAGGAACGCCTTGGCTGCCTCATGCGTACGACGATGCCACTCAAACCCCACACGCCTATTTACTCGTGGATTTAAAACCCATCGCCACCGATTATTTGCGATTTTCGCACCCATCTGTTTGACCACTGGTGTCAAGACGGAGAACCTGTCGTGTACACGTCCCCGTCGAGTTAACAACAACAACAACAAAAAAGTCTATAAAAACCTGGGACACTTTTTGGTCTGTCTAACACCGCGTCAACATGACGTCCCTTCAGTCTCATCTTCCCGTCAAATTGATTCGTACCTTGTACGGCATCAGTCGCAAAAAAATCCACAAATACGTGCTCGTGTCTTAGAAGCCAGTCTCAAAGAAGTCTTACGATGGTTTACGGTGACAGCACGTGAATTACTGCAAGGTATCATTCACATTCCACATCAAACCAAACGCTGTTTTGACAGAAACAAAGTAGCCTTGACAGAACGGGTAGATCCTCGCATCGACACTCAAATCAAAATGGAAATCATTTTGAAACCTGGAGGTAGCGGTTCTCTAGAAGGTGTCGTCATTCGATCCCTCTTAAAATGGGATCCTAACGCTCCCAAAGTCCTCCTCAAGTGCAGTGGTGTCAAGACCAGGTCACAGCCCCATGAAAAGAAGAATCCCCAGAAAAAGAAAACCCCACAGAAAAAGAAAAGCCCCCAGGAAACAGCTTCTACTCGCAAGAGAGGCACTTCGGCCAGGGTGCAAACTTACATCCCCAAAACACGACCTCCAGCGACGGTGACTGTGTCTCCAGTAGCCTCATGTTCTTCCACTTCTCCGTTGCTGGTGATGCCAGCCAAGCCCAATTTGACACCCGTTCTTCCTAATTTGATGAAACAATTTTAATCCGTGTCTCCAAGACCTTCTTCTGCGGTGCCACCCTCCTCCTCAACCTCTTTAGCCGCAGCGGCAGCTGCTCACAAAGCACCTGCCCCCAAAATCAAAGTCCAAGAGAGATCGGGCATGTTACAGAGTTTACTGGATTTGTCCAAGAAGTATTGTCTCCATTTAGTCAATTGCGAACCGCTCCAGGACGCGTGATGCCTGTAATCAAGTTGAAACGACGTAAAGACAATCAGTGGCGACACATTCCAGTATATAAAAGACATGTGCAAACGATGGGGATCAGTGGTTTTGTGCTCCTGAACGCCAAAAAGATGTCCCCTAAAAGAAGTCACATTACCATCATCGTCGTTCTCCTGTCCAAAAAGGAAAAGGAAAATGGAAAGACAGTCTCGTCATCCGAAAAAAACAACGTTTAGCCAAGTATTGTCGTGTAACTCTGAAAAAGATCCAGTCGACCAAAGGAAAAGAGGAGCAACCAAATGGGAGGACTTTTTATGCCTATTTTGTTACCACAGATTCTCAAAAGCTTTCCTGGTGCATTACCACCAGCCCAAAAATAAGATGAAAGGACGCATGTCAAACCGTGGACTTCAGTGTATTTTTGCTCCTGAACCAAAAAGATGTCCCCTAAAAGAACTGCACACCATTCTCTTGCCAAAAAAGAAAAGTAAAGGAAAAGACTGCCTCTTCGTTTAGCCAAACATTCGGACATGTTGTCCGTCCTGTCTAAAGCCCCTCCACATGTGCGAAAACAACTCATTCAAACCGCCTCCAAAGACGGCATCGATACCGTGAGCGAATGTTGTCTGAATGTCTTGAAAGGAACGATACCTTTGTCTAAACACCAGAAAGAATGCTTAGCCAAATATCGACACGTTCTTCGCCCAATGGTCCAAAAGAAAATACTCATCCGTCAAAAGAAAAAAATGTTGGTGCAACACGGAGGTTGTTTACCACTGATACGACCTCTTGTCAAAGGAATAGCGGGAGCCATGCTGGAAGGATTCCTGGGAGGTTTTTTTACCGATGGGACCAAGATAAAAAGGGTAAAGAAGATAAAAGGGACCTCTGGAGTCAAAAGGTCTCAGACGTGACCTTTGGAATCTGATGGAAGGACGAAAACTGGCTTTAGTGCCATGCAAACGATTGATGGAATTCGATCGTTGGGAAGAACAACGGACCCGCATTTACCTCCCAATCCTCATTTGACCAAAATGTCCCAGTTACAACACGAATTGCAATCGCTGATGGATCGCAGCAATTTGTCAGAAACGGAAAAATCGCAACGGTACGGTAAACTGTTGCAACGACTTCAACTCTTTCACCAGAAAGCTTTAGTCGAAACAGCTCTGCCAACTCTGAAAGATTTTAAGGCCCAGATGGAAAGTCCATCACCACCACCACCATCCCCCCAGTGGTCAAGACAGACGCAGCCCCACGGATCCGTCAGGAAGAAGAGGCACGAGACGTCTTTCAAACATCGCTAGAAGCTCCCATCCCTAGTAAGACTGCAGCGTCCAGCGTACTTGTTGACCCCTTTCCCTACACCCTAGCGAGAAGAACTTAAAGCTTGGTTAAAATGATGATGTCCACTCCTCCTTCGACAGAAGTCAAAAAGAAGAAGGGATACCAGAAGTGAAACAAGAAAAGAAGACCAAAGCCATACCATTACCACCACCACCACCACTACCCTTAACTTCCACTCCGGTTTCCAAACCACCACCTCATCCCATCCAGAGTAGCATCCGTGAAGAGTGGGAGACCTATTAAAAAAAAACAATTCCTGATGGAGAATGAGTTAGCCAGCATTTATTACGATCCAATCCATTCTGCAGGTTACTACGGAGTTCAGAAATTGTATCGTGCTGTCAAAACCCAACTGAAAAGTGTCCGTTTACCTCAAGTGCAACGATGGCTACAAGAACAAGCTACGTACATCTTACGCAAACCCATTCGACGAAAAGTTTCCAGAAATCGCACCCGAGCGGAGGGCATCGATCATCAATGGCATGCGGATTTTGCCGATGTCTCTCATTTGGCCATCTACAGTCGTGGCTACAAATATTTTTTGTGTCATCGACGTCTTTTCCAAATTTGCCTGGGTCGTGCCATTGACTTCCAAATCGAGCACTGAGCGAGCCCTCAAACTGGTGCTGAAACAAAGTGGTCGTCACCCTCTTCGATGGCAAACCGACAAAGGCACCGAATTCCTGAACCACGCTTTCCAGAAAGAATTAAAGAAAGGAGACATTCATTATTTCACCACCGGGAATCCAGAAACCAACACCAGAATCGTGCAAAACAATATCGTATAAAGATACATTTGGGCTTAAGTAAATAATTCAATAATGGGACATAAAAGGGAACGTAATTGAAAAGCAAACTTGATTGTCTAATTGCCCGATCAGATCAGTAACAGTTAATATGGATATTCTTTGATTGTTGTTCTTGTTTTGGGTTTAAAGCCGTTTTAGAAGAACCCAGGAAAATCCCGGGAAGAACCATCGACCCGCTGGAAGCTACTGGCAAGCTTTCTGACATCCGCACGCTGAGAGAGCTTGAGACTCGAACCCAAGTGGACAGAGGTGAGATGTCGCTGATCTGTCAAGACGAGACACTTAGACCACTCGGCTTACCGGGGACTCAACCGTTAATATAGACTTTGTCAGGTAATATAGCAAAATGTATGGCACACACATTTTCAGAAACTCTTCATATGATATTGTTGTAGTCGATGGATGGAATTAAGCGGCTTTATCATAACCACATTTTGATTTATTGGCAGTACGACTGGCCGCGGCGAAGATAAATTGTAGGGCTGAAAGATTTGAGTAAAGGTTTAAAATATTTAATATCCGATGACTGATAGATGTTGACTTTGAGAAGGACTGTTATTTAACTTGGAGTCTTTGAAAAGATTATATGCATTGTATTAGAAGAAGGACCAGATTAACTACATGGACATAAAAGCCAGCCCATGCGATTGAATCAGGGAACTAAATAGCATAAGGAAATGGAAACCTCGTCGGACATAACAGCGATTATAAAGACCGCTTACGGCATAACGCGAACTTTTTGCGACAAACGAGATTTCATGAGAATCCTGAACTGGCTATACACACAAATCTATCCAAAACCAAATGCAGAATTTTTGCTAAGGTTTTAGTACACTTTGATTGGCAATATTTTGAACAAATAATAATGATTTTACTTAATTGATTGTTTTTGAAAAAAAAACGAATATTTAAAAAAGATTGAAATAAATACTCATATCTTTCCTTTATAGATAAAATTTTAAGTAAACATTTACCCATTGACAACATAAACGGTTCCCATCGAATTAATTTACTCTTAACAAATGTTTTATTAATGTAAGAATTTAAAATCACTTTTAATCCAGTCGCAGCAAATTGTAAACTACGAAAATAATTCAGAAACAAAAACTTCATCATGGATGGTGCTTGGCCAGTTTAAAACGAAATTGATTTAGAAAGCAGAGGGATGGGTGGTGACGTATGCTATTTTATAGGCATTGGGTTGATTGAAATAATTTAAAATTTAACAACATTTTTGAATGAAGAAATAATTGTAATTTTCATAATATTTAAATTTATTCACCTCAGTCATAGCCTTTTAAGCATACATTTTTTTTTTTTTTAAATAGATCCTAAACAGAATTTCTAAGTTTCCTCAGATTTATTACTTTCCTCGTTTCCAATAGTTACATTTAAAAAACAAAATTATTATCTTAAAAATGCATTCATGCTGATCTTCAGCAAGTTATAGACAGCTCAGAAAATTTAGAAAAAAAGGCATTGGTAATTTTAAGGTTTGCCCAATAAAATATTACGTTAATTGGATGCACACGACAAAGTATTTTACCTTCTATGTATGTCTAGGCTTTACATCCACACCTAAAATTGTCTCCTCCAGCATTCGGAAAATGACGGCGAGCAAGCTCTCATTAACATTCATTAACATTGAGAACATACGGTTTGACTTGAAACCCGAAGAAGATGACAATCTTAGCGACCGGTTGGTCAAAATCGAATCAGAAATTGTAAATCAACAAATGAAATGAGTAAGCGTTGTACGTACAGTTTTTAACCTTGATGCTTTTGATTTTTAAAATAGGGGTGGGTGGGTACAAGCTGCTGTGGTGTAGGCTCAAACGTATTTGTTCTCATCCTCCATCTTCGATATACAGCGTAAATTTGGGAACAGGATAAAGTCATTAAATAATAATATAATGGATATGATAGGGTGTTATATTATTAAAAATCAGAGCAAGATATTTTTAACAGCTATTGACAGAAGGAAATTTAAAAAAAATGTCCCAGGTCCCTGGCCCAGAACTTTTGGTTGTATGACCCTAATATAACTACGTTATTCCGCAGTGCTATCGCGGTATGTTCAGAAATACCGCGGTATACCGCTTTAAAAACATTTTCGTTGTACTCACCTCTATTATATATTATATTAACATAAAAATTAATACACGAAAATTAATAAACGACGTAAATGAAAAATATGTAAATAACCTATATAAAGAAGAGAAGGATTAATTACTTAACAAATTTTGAAAATTGTACAAGTCATTGTTACGGACTTCCAAACAATCCACAACAGTATTATCATCACAGAAGATATAAAGAAGGAATATTTAGAATATTTAACAACAAAGAAGGCCCGAAATTTAAAATTTAGTCCTATTGTAGGAGAGCCAAATAGTTGCACACAAAGACTAAGTCATTTGCTTGATATTATATTGAAACCACTTTGCAAGGAAGTTCCTGGTTTCGTAAGGGATGATATTGATTTTCTTAACGAATTATCAGACATCGTCAATTCAGGATCGACTCTAATTACTTTAGATATAGTAAACTTATACACCAATATTCCGCTTATCCTTGCGACAGAAACATTGACATTTTGGCTCAAGAAAAAGGGTAAATGCATTAATTCACGATTCGCTAAGGAATTTATGTATGAATCCCTTAAGCTAGTACGTCAACGCAATGTATTTTATTTTGATGGAGATTACTACATATAGAAAAAAATGTACAGATATGGGCACCTAGGTGGCACCAAGTTATGCTACGTTAGTCCTTAGATACTTGGTAGAAATATTATTTAACAGAATCAATAATATAGACGGAGAAGAATTAGGCGATTATTTGAGAAAGAACTGGAAAATATTTTTATACGACTGCTTCATCATACGGAATAAACATATACCAATAGAGGAATTCTTTCAGGAATTTAATAACCTGTATCTAGCTATAAAGTTCTCAAAAATGAGAGTGAAATAAGCATTCCTTTTTTGACATTCTCGTGAAACTATCTGGAACGCATATTACTACTGATATTTACAGCCAGCCAACTGATACACACAATTATCTCAACTTTAAATCCTGTGATGTAAAACATATAAAAGTGAACATTGCTTTCAATCTTGCATGACGATTTATAACAATTGTAAAGAACAAACATATGCAAGAACAAAGACTGACAGAGGTATGTCAGCATCGTCGGAAGGAAAATTACCCTGAGGAAAGTATCAATCAAGGAATACTCAAAGCGAAAAGAAATGGACCAATCAAGGGAAATAATCATGAAAACATTAATCCATCATCAAACGGAATTACTTTAATCACAACCTATAATCCACGAATACAAATATCATACCGATGGTACAAATATGTGAACAATTACTCAAACGTAGTGATAAAATGGAAAAAATGTCTTGGAGAAAAGAAAATTATTAATAATAAGAGACAATCCAAACATTTGAAACAAATTCTTACCAGAACTAAATTTGACTTCAATGAAGGAGAGACCCGAATAAACAAATGTGGTACGAGTAGATGCAAAGCTTGTTCAAATATAATAGAAGGAAACTCAATAAAATTTACAAATGGTAAACTATTTAAACTTAAATGTTAGATGATTTACTATTCAATAAATGTGCTTTTTGCGTTGAGATGTGTAAGATGTGAATCCTTTTACATAGGTCAGACGAAAAATGAACTAAGAAAGAGAATGACAGTACATGGAAAGCAAACCCCCCCCCCCACCAAACCCCCAGAACTCAGGTTATTAAAAGTCAGTAACCATATACATGTCTATTCAGGAGTGAACTTCAAAGTCTTTCCCGTATATAAAGTATTAACTGATAGAGACTCTTTAATTGAAGATAAGGAACTCTATTTCATACATGCTCTACACCCATACCTTAATAGCTCAGGCTAGTTCTTTATAAAAACTAAAACATGATTATTGACACATTATATCAACACACTATACATTTTCATATCACGATGGGTAAATAACTTTTTAATGATTTTAATTTGCATGGATCACATTTTGAATTGTTTCAGTGCTTTGATGCACATTGATGACATTTCAACACTACAAATTTAATTTTATGCACGTTAGTGTTATATGGATGTAGCGAAGTTGTTAATATCTCGCTTTAAAAACAGTGACGTAATTAATATTATTATATGCTCATGTTTGTCTCTGTTAACTTTACATTGTCAGAATCATGCAATATTTTACGATATTGCATACTTCACATTGCACTCACGTGCACAACACGTGTGCCCAATAGTAGTATTGAGCATTAGGAACTACTTTGTAAACAAAACATGTACACTCATGTAGTAGACGCTTTACGTTTTGGTTGATTAAATTTGTTTCGGAATGAACTAAAGCAGCTGTTTCGTGGGCTGCCACATACCCGCATCTTTGCAATATTCCGCGTTAACATTTTTGATACAATGTTTCAGATTTAGACTAGCGGTAGACGCCAGACGCATAAAATTGCTGGGGTCTCTACAAATAGCAAGCAAGTGACAAGGCATGAACGTGTTTTCTCTAGCTGGTAATAAGAATGGCAATAAATATACTTACAGTTTTACATCCTGAGTTTGCTCAAAATGTACTTTCTTAGTTCTGGGTTCCAAAGCTTGATTACACATTGCGATATTGTACTGTATTTTCGATTACATTCCAAGTGCAATAACACCCTACTTACTGCACTCAAAATGAAATGAACATTATATTCCATAGCGTCTTTTTGATAATTACAGTTGAAAGAGTTCGTATTTTCCCCACGTTATGATTCCAAACATTCAATGACAGAACAGAAACAAACATGCAGATGAGTCAAGTCGCTGCTCCCTCGCTGCACAAATCAGATTTTACTTCATGCAGAACTGACACAGATAAATCCAGTCCATGATCACGAAATTGAGCAGAATCGTGAAAAAATACTAACATCTGTTCATTCCAGACCAAATGAAATAGCTGTTGCAATGTGCATTCATTCACAATATGACTCTAAATTTCAATTTTAAGTTGACTAAAACGACAATTTCTTTCGAAAGTGATGTCGACCGCGCGACTAAGTTCAAATTTAGCTGGGCGGTGTTATGTGCGCATTAATATTGTTGTCGTTTACTGATGAATCTGTGCTTGTGTATTTTGTTTAAAATACAGCATTAATTCAGTCACTTTTTTTCTTTTAGTGCATTTTTGTTTATATTATTAAGCTTTAGGTAGAAGAAGAAAATGAGTATATAATTAAAAGGTGATTGCATTTGTATGGGAAAATATGAAATCCTTTTTCTGGGATGGATATACTGAACTGCCAAGGTCGTACAGTATATCTATCCGAAAAAAACTTGTTCATATTTTACCAAACAAATGCAGTAACCTATAATTACAATGACGTCAAATTGGTAATTTACAAAAACATTGTAAAGGAATTATGTATTTACCTGAATAGCATCCATAAAGATGATGCGAAAGCGCTTGAAGGAATAAAGCACTGATATTTTTCTGATCTTCTTAAATATATATATATATATATATATATATATATATATATATATATATATATATATATATATATATATATATATATATAAGTAGTGAATTGGGCTGTATAGGGACAATGGAAATCCCAGTCAAAAAGGTCGTGGGGCTGTATATGGACAATGGGAATTTAACATGGAGAAACCCTGGGGTTGTTTAGGGACAATATGAATTTAACATGGAAATAATGGATCTGTATAGGGACAAGGGAAGTTGGGTTTGTATAGGGACAATAGGAATTAAATAGGAAGAGTGACGTCACGTTGCTGGACGTCGCAAGTAGCTGACCTCAATCGGGCCAAACAGGGACAGCGGGTAAAAAAAGCTATAACTCTTCACGGTGCGGGACATATAACTTGATAGACATAGACATATGACACATACGTAGATTTGTACACCTAAATCTATCACACAAATAAATCGACTAAAACTTTTTTAGGCAAGAGAGCAAATCTTTTCCTGACATATGAGTAGCCCTGAAAGTGGCCTTTGTTGTTTTTGTTAACACATTGAGTTTACGTAGCGGGCATCGCACGGGTTTTCTTTGCTTCTTCAAACTTCGTCTGACCTCTGGTCCGTAGATTAAGACTGTCTCCTGTTGTTTCTTAGGACAGTCTGAAGACCAATGTCCTTTTTGTTGACAAAGATATCAGGTATCTTGACCTTTGTCTCTTTTGACACCTGTCTTGCTTTTTTGACGGACTGGATACTCTGAAGACCAGTGTCCTTTCTTCTGACAGATATAGCAATTATCTTGACTTTGATCGCGAAAGAAGGGGTGTAGTCCGTCGGCTTGTCTGAAGAAAACCTTCGTATGACACCTCGCAAAGGTCTAATCAGATGTTCGATCTGTATTGGCTCTTCCATCGTTCTGGTAGACTTGAGAGTGAAATGAATACTTGGAGGGAAGACACTGAGCCTTATATATACACTGACCTTACACGGACATAAATGGGGCCATGTCGTTTCAAATGTAGCCATTAAACGGTGTGCACTTAAGATGAAACAATCGCATAATTTCGTGGAGAAAGAAGAAGAAAGTAAGAGACATAAACGTGACTTATCGCCTCGCTCAGTGGCTGATGTCTTGGCTCAAATCCATGCCAGCGATTTGGAAGATGACATTAGTGTCCAGAATCCAGGCCCAGAAAGTCTACACCATACCAAAGTCCACCAGCATTAAACTCTGAAAATTACCACGACAATCGTGAGACGGATAAAGCTCCTCTAGAAAATTTAGAACCACTGCCTAAACGTACACGGTGAAGTTTAAAGATTTAAAGTCCGAGGTACCGCTGGATAATGCAGAAGAGTTCTTCACAGATGTATGAGATTCTTTGTTAACCACACTGAAACAGCAATGTCAAGCCAAAGATGATGATCGCTTGAGACTTTCCATTTATCAGTCTGAAGTGACTCGTTTGGATCGAGTTTAGCAAGCCATCAGAATTGACACCTTCCAAAGTCATCGACAAGATTCAATACGTACAGCAATCCAACGACAAGTTTCACATCACCAATGTTAAGGCGACACTGTTTATGACCCACGTTTCTCTTCACAAAAGGACGGGACGCAAAAAGCTGTTATTGGTGGACGACCTTCACAGTATTAATCGTAGCCTCGTCCGAATTAACAACTCTCAAGACAAGATGTGCTATCATGGTGGGACGAACGGATGCTGACAAGAACGACACGGCAGAACAGAAAAGAGCCTGGGAGAACATTCGAGAATCGATCCGAGCCAAACAACAAAGAGAAGCATAACTTTGTTACAGCAAGCAGGATATCCAAAGACACACATTGTAGCATTCCTGAAATGCACAAATTTCAAGACGTCTTAGCTCTGCGCTACACCTTGAAAGTTCACCCTCAAGAAGTGCGTGGACGTGGACCTCTGTTGTTTCGAGGCAACAATTTCAAAGACGGAAAATATTTTCTTGTCTATCATCACGATGAACATTTCGATACCATTACCAGTATCGCCCTATTCCTGAGATTGAGTTATTATTGCGAGAAATATGACTATGGCTATAACAATCACGAGCAGCACAAGTATTGTGGATGGAAATGTGAGGGATGTTAGGCCTCTAAACCCTGTCTTGACGAAGCACAAGAATGATTACATTGTCCTGCTTGTCAGCGCACCTTTTGTCAGCCCTACCTGTTACCAACAACATTACAAGACGCAAGGTTCGCAACAGGAAAGTGCTTGTCAACTGTTGAGATTGTGCCCTACTTGTGGAAAAGTGATACGTACCAATTGTGCCAAGGCAGACTTATATCCAGGATAGATACGATGTCCATTTGTCACCAAATCGTGGACTTGGAACACGAATGTTACATTCAAAAATACCATTCCAAACATCAAGAATAAGAAGATGACGAGAAGAAAGGCAATCTCATCTTTTTCGATTTCGAAAGCATGCAAGAGACTTGCATTCACATTCCTAATTTCTGCGTGGCTCATCGAGCGTGCGAGAAGTGCATCCAATAACCTATCTTTAGTCATTGCCCTCACTTCAGCAAGATTCCTGGAGGACGTGAAAAAATTTCGGGGACGGAACACTCTATCCGCTTTCGCCCAATGGATCTTAGACCATATCGATGAAACGTGGAGTCAAGTGGACATCGAACATTACGGAGATTGTCATCGCTATGCCACGGTGATGGCTCACAATTTCTCGGGATACGATGGACAATGTCTTCTAAAATACTATACGGAACAAAACACCGAGCGCTCTAAAGGGACTTCGAACGGAGCCAGTCTCTTCTACATGCAAGTGGGACAACTGCAGTTTAAAGATTCGATGAGTTACTTAACCTTGCCTTTGAGTCGTATGCCAAAAAGGTTTAAATGATAGAAATGGCCAAAGGCTATTTTCCACACGTTTTCAATACCGAAGCCAATCAACACGCCCTTTTATCCCATTTGCCTGATGATCACAACTACGACCCTGACAACATGCGCACCGAACAACGAGAAGCTTTCTACGCTTGGTACCACATTCAGGCCTCGGACCCCTTCGACTTTCAGGGAGAAATGTTAAAGTATTGTCGTTCCGACGTGGACATTTTATGGCGCTACTGTGGAAAATTTCGAGAATTATTCATGGAACACTGAGGGATCGATCCTTTGAAAGAAGCCTTCACCATTGCCAAAGCGTGTTCCTTAGTGTACCGCCAACGATTCATGTCCGAAAACACCCTGGCTGTCATAAGCCCTCAAACGATAAACTTTGTCAAACGTCAATACTCGGTCAAAGCCCTACGCTGGTTATATTACTTGTGCGACAAGGAAGACAAATGGATCCAATACGTCCGCAACGGAAGAGGCAAAGATACCATCGGAACGTATTCGGTAGATGGCTGGGACTTAGAAAGACAAAGATGGTGTACTAGTTTAACGGTTGCTCATTTCACGGATGTCCGATCTGTTACCCTCAACGTGACACTAAAGATCAGTTTTTACAACGTACCGTGCAAGAATTGTATCAGGCCACTTGTCAGCGTCGCTTGAAGTTAGAACAGCAAGGATACCAAGTGGTGGAAATGTGGGAACACGAGTACGATCTCCGATTGAAAATCGATCCCTAGTTTCAACGTATCGTGGAAAGTTACAAGCTGGTGGACCCTCTGAACTCACGGGACAGTTTGTACGGAGGACGGTCGAATGTCACTTGTTTGCTTTGCCACGCCGACGAGGAGAAAGGAGAAGGAATCAAATACTTGGTTCGTTGTATCCTTACGTGCAATGGTTGATGGATCTCAGCGATTTGTCAGAAACAGGAAAATCGCAAGGTACGGTCAACTGTTGCAACGACGTCAACTCTTTCACCATCACTACCCTTGACTTCTACTCCCATGGCAGACCACCACCTCACCCCATCCAGAGTAGCATCCGTGAAGAGTGGGTGACCTATTAAAAAACAATTCCTGATGGAGAATGTGTCAGCTACCATTTACTACGATCCAACCCATTCTGTAGGTTACTACGGAGTTCAGAAATTGTATCGTGCTGTCAAAACCCGTTAACAATTTCATGCATTCCTTGTTCAGTGGAGTGGATTTGTATTTGAATAACAAACTGGTCAGCAGAAGCATGGATACTTACCCTTACCGAGCGTATCTGGAAAATCTCTTGACGTACGGAAAAGAAGCCAAGAACACTCATCTGGATGCTTGCTTGGTATGGAAACCTGATACGTCAGGCAAATTCAATGACACCGAATTGATTACAGAACCAAACCACAATGTGAGATTCAACGCCCGTCGAGCCAAAATCAAGGATATGAAAGTTTAGAACTGATGGATTGTTTGCATTTGGACATGTGGTTGAAAGAGACGTATCTGCTGAACGGTGTGGATGTCCGTCTGAGACTGAATCTCAGCAGTGCCGCATTCCATTTTGATAGCAATACTGCCGATTACAAAACCAAAATTGAAGAAGCCCGTGTGGAAGTGTTACCTAAAGTGGGAAACGACATCAAACACACTTTGAGCAGAACGACCGCCGAATATCCGATAGGGCGCGTGGAAGTGAAAACCTTCACCATTCCCAGAGGACAGTTTGAGAGAAGTCATTCTAGAGTTTTAGAGCTATGAAAGACTGTAATCCCTCTCTGAATGGTGGAGAATCTTTGGAAATGGAATCGGAGGATATCGTGGAAGCCGTGGAAAACGAAGAGGAAATAATGATGAGGTCCAGATGGCCAGAACAAGAACAACATTTAGTCTCCTGTTTTGCAAAACACCTGGCCGATAAAATTACGGAATTGGGCAAGAAAGATTGCTATTGATGTCAAAACGATCATCCCAGTCAAATTCAACACGATAAATGGCTGATGAAAAGTCAAGAAGAAAAATTGGACGAGTATCTGGAGGACTCTTGGGGCCTCATCTCAGAAGAAGCAGTGTTTCATCAGTGGTATAAAGACTTGCGTGATCATTCCTCCCATCCATTGACTGCTGTAGAGATCCATCACATCGAAGCTCTCTTGGCTCAGAGTGCAGAGACGAAGCGATGAAACGGTTACTTGTCAGAGATTTTCAAGCAAAAAGTCAGGATTGAATTGATGACTTATCATTATCTGTGAAAAAACAAGAAAAAACAACAGAAAAAAATGAATGCCTGGGAACTTTATTACCTTTTGAACAACAGTTCCTACACTGCTTCTTGGAATCCTGTCGTGTGTGCTAAAGATGAACTGCCTCATCGCAAATCTAAAGACCATCAAGCTTATGTCATCAACACGGACGACAGTCATCTCGCAGGAACCCACTGGGTAGCTGTCTACTCCCCCACGATGCCTGTGTGGAGTATTTTGATTCGTATTGATTACCACCTTTGGAAGACGACATCTTCGACTTTATGAGAAGAAATGCCCAGACGACGAGCTTCAATAATGTGAAATTATGAGGCACATATTCCATGGTGTGTGGACAATATTGTGTGTATTTTCTCCATCAACGCAGTCTTGGATATTCCTTAGAACATTTAGTGACTTATTTTGATCGTAATCCTTCTAGAAAACGATAACATAGACTTATTTTGATTGTAACTCTTCTCGAAACGATGACAAAGTAGATTGATGGTTTTGTGACCATTATGGCTATCTCTTATCTTTAGCAAGGAAACGTAGTGTACATCAATGGTCCAATGACTTCCATTCGTGGAAATCTAACTTCACTTCATAACGTTGTCAATCATGTCAAAAACAGTTTGTTTGAAATATTGTTTTATTGTTAGTTGTTGGTTGTTTGTGAGTTAAATAAGAAATGTTGTGTTTTGAAAAAATGTGTCTGTCGTTTGTATTAAAAAACCCCACTGTGAATACATGCTCTTTGACTTCTCTCTATCCCTCACCATGAAATCAGCTATCATAGCGTTCCGACACTAAAACCCAGTAGGGATGTTTTCTATCGCGTCCCCGTTTGAGCCATATAAAGCGGGGTAGTCTTCAGCTTGACCATCCATGGTTGACTCGTTCCGCTGAATGAAGCTTATGTGAATTTACATCTTGTCAGGCAAAACCTGATACCCAAGCCTGATGAGATAGAGAATGTCAGGCTGTTAAATATAGCACATGACCTGATAGAAGAGATCTTAAGAGATGAAATCAGGAAGGAGCAAGAAGAATGAACGGAGAGGTACAGACTTCAAAAACAGCAGAGAGAACAGCAACAGCAGCTGCAGCCAGACAGAGATTTTGTGGTCTGCCGTGTAGACACGAAAGAGTTATCCTTCTCCTTCCGAAGAAGCAGACCCTATTCTGTAGGAAAGCCTGCAGTCAGACGGGGACGCAATCTTAGACGATAAAAGATTGCCATCACCCCGTCAGCAAAACAGCCCTTTTCACGGCTACCCCCAGCCATCTAGAAATGATATACTAGTCAAATTGCCAAACTGTTTGTCTGTCTTTATATGTTTGTATGTAGGTTAAATAATAGAAGTGTGTCTATAAGCACTTCGCATCTCTGGCTTGTAAGATAGTATGTGTGTGCGTGTGTGTGTGTGTGTATGTGTGTTTGTAAGTAAAGAAAAGAAGTGCACCTATCAACAATTCGTTTGTCTGACTTGTCAGATAGTGTTTGTTTGTCTGTTGGTAAATGTCAACGTGAGTGTGGTTTTTTTTTTAGGTCCGCGCGTTCCATATTTTTTGGTCATGGTATGGGTATTGTGAGTTTTGTTGTAAGGGGTCTTTTCCTTCACGTACGCGCTTTATACATATAAAGTATAGCGTTCGTCAGTCTAGGTACCCAGCATTCACTCGTTAACATAAGCAGAATAGCGAAACTTACTGAACTTCGGATGCATCTGGAGTATGCCAGACACATACTAGATAAGCTAGCCATGGAGGCCATTGCAGAAGCTGTCCAGCTGAAAGAAGGGGAGAAGGAGAGGAAAAAGAAAGAAGAAGAGGAAAAGAAGAAAGATATAATTCTACATCACCCCATACTTAGGCCTCTGTGTGACGTCAAGCCTGAGGTGAGGATGCCACCACAGCCAATACCACCTCCACAAGCACTACCACCAGTACCAAGAGCCGCTATCCCCCAGATGGAAAACTGGGAGGAGGAGATAGAAAGACAGCTGGAAGAGTGGGAGCCGCAGCTTAGACAGGAGATAAGGAGACCTCATAATCCCTGGCTACAAAATAGAAGACAGAGGGAAGTCTTCCCTATCCCGCAAAGTGAAGACTCGGTTGATGATGCCACTCAACCTCCCTCTGCGCTCCCAAGAGCAAGACTGAACTGGGAGAATGACTCGAGCTACCGATATGTCTGTGGTGCCAGACCTGGGAGATGTCAACATAAAGAGGTGCATCTGGAGTTCTAAAAAAACCCAGCCCTTCTCAGGGCTACCCAGATCTTTAGAAAAGAGACTGATCAAGTTGCTAAATTATTTGTATGTCTTTGTGTTTGTTTGTAGGTAAAGAATAGAAGTGTGCCTGTAAGCACTTCATTGTGTGCGTTTGTGTATTTGTAGTTTGTATGCGTGCGCGTACGTTTGTGCGTATGTATATTTGTGTTTGTTTTTTCCCTTAATAAACCTTTGTCCCTAAGGTAAAGAATATTCGTGCCTTTCAGAATTGAACACAAAATGGCAACGAACCATTTGGATAAAATGAAGAAGTTGCAGGAAGTCGTGGACAATTTAGGGATGATAGAAGAGATGCTGGTCAAACTGGATAGGGATTACTATTATAGTCCCCATCGAGTCAAAATGGAAATAAACAATTTGAGAAAGCCTAAGGAGATATTAAGTGAGCTCCTTAAACAAGAAAAAGAGGAAAAGGAAGACCAGGAAGAAAAAGATCAGATCAGAAGATGGAACAAAAAAATTGAAAAAGAAGAGGAAAACGAGAAGAGGAAAAATGAGGAGATAGAGGAGAAGCAGGAAATGGAGAAGGAGGAAAAGGATGGGAAGAAAAAGAAGAAGACAAAGGCAATGGCAAAACTGAGAAGATGTTGGAGAAGTAGAAGGGAGGAGAGAACACAGAAGAAGAAGAAAAAGAAGTTATCCAAAGGCCTTTTTCAGGGCCACTCCATTGCCTTGAAAATATTTACTCTCTTTACCATATTTGTGTGTATTTGTTACGTGTTTGTGTTTGTGCTATGTTTGTGTATTTGTTTCTTTGTCTATATCTATGTCTATCAAGTCCAGCCCCGCCAAGCGTTATATCAAGTTATACGTCTCGCCCCGCCAATCGTTATTATTTGTATAGTTTCACCGCTGAACAAGCTGAACTTACTCGCCCCACCAAGCATTATAGCTTTTTTTTCCCCTCGCTGTCCCTGTTTGTCCCGATTGAGGTCAGCCACTTGAAACATTGTTGCCAATGTCCGGTAACGTGACGTCACCCAACCTGTTCTATTCCTATTGTCCCTATACAAACCCAACTTTCCCTTGTCCCTATACAGGTCCAATATTCCCATGTTAAATTCCCATTGTCCCTAAACAGTCCCAGGGTTTGTCCATGTTAAATTCCCATTGTCTCTATACAGCCCCACGATCTTTTTGACGCTGTGTGTGTGTGTGTGTGTGTGTGTGTGTGTGCCACATCAAACTGATTTTCTTATTCAGTACTTTAATCAGCATAATTTGTGAACCCTCAAATATTTTGTGTACCCCCAATTGCAACCTTAAAAGGCCCCAATCATTTAGTGCAGCAGGAACTCTTACAAGAATCAGCTTTAACTTGTACTGAGTTTAACAGTGATTTTCGGATTATAATATGTTCAGTGAGAAAGTAAAAGGACGAGAGAGACAGAGTTGAAAATAATGGAAATTAGAATGAAAGAGAGAAAATGAGAAACTCAGATTGGAATGAAAGAACTGAGCGTTCAAGCATATAGTACAGCTTCACTTTTTTATTTGTCAGCCACTGAGTTAAATGCTAACAAAAACATCAGGTTGGTTCCATCATTTAATGAGACTGAGATGGTTACAGTGACGTAAGTGCTGATTAAATATATTATTTTTGTCGGCCTGCCAAAGTCAATACAGACGGATCATAGGTCATACTTCATGTCTGGGGTATTTCAACAAGATGCAGTTGTATTGGGTATTAGTCAATGTAAATCTAGTATGTATCTCCAAGCGTCTCACATTACCTTAGAAAGGTTCCTTCAAAATCTTACGTCCGGGACCAGAACATTTTGCATTCATATTGAGAAGAGAATGCACTTCTTGTTCGAGGCCGGATATAGTGCTACGAGTGTTGCTCGGTTTCATTTCTTTTCAGCTGGTGTTTGATCGCATGGTCCGTGTACCATTAAACTTTGAAACGAGAAAGTTAGACAATGAAGTTTTAACCCTGAATATACAGTTCTGTTCTCATAGCAAATTTCTGGGCATCACCTTGAAACACACTAGTTCGACCCTTACGAATTAGAAAGCAAGGTCAGTGAGGTCAACTTCATAGTTAATACTCATGGGCGGCGAACAACACATTCTTGTATCATATCTGTATCTGTTCAAAATGATTATCATGGTGTTTGTTGTTGTGTCATCGATGTTTGACATAAAACTGCACAATTCAGAATTGTTTCTAAATTTATATCACAAGTTTTGCCACCTCTCACCACATGAGGAGTCAAAATTTTCAGACTGATCCATGAATATGTCCATTTATATCTAGGCGTTCCTTTTCCTAGCTGGAGAGACTTGGTGTATCATGATGGAGATGTATTTGAAGCGAGATAGATTAAGCAGTAACCACACCGAACTAATCCTATTTAACCTGGAGCCCAACTCGTGTACGTGTTCACAAAGCTGCTGGGAGCTTTCAAGTTTGCATCGTTTACCAGAAAGTGAATACTATGGCGAAAACCAACTCTGATCCCAAGGACTGGTGATTTTATTGATCTAGTTAGTCATGTAAAATACGTAAGCGGAGATGACTCTTGAAAGGTTACTGACAGATTCTTCTTATAGATCGGACAAAATAAATATCAGCCTTTACTATACTTCCTTGAGTATATATGTATAAAGTTAATCGCTTTGGGATGAGAATCTTGCCTGCTTGTTTCAGCGAGTGATGTATGGGATTTCTGTAGGTCTAGAAGAGTGCCAAGGCTTTATTGATGGGCACATGCTATCTAATTAATTTATGAGCTACGGAACCAGTCTATGTGTGGTGGTGGATTAAATACCGTATTTAAAAGAATGAATGCGTATGGGTAAATTGAATGTATTAGTTGGCTTGGACCTAAAGTAATTTTATTTTATCTCTCAAGTGGCACTTGCTGCCGCTTAATGTGAATGGTAAGATCTCACCTGGTTGTGGTTTCCAAGTGGGCACATAACGGGTATTTTCGGTCAAAACGAGGCAGCAGTTGTAATAATTTTCATCGTTTGAAAAGTTACTTCTTAGAAAGATCATTCCTAAGATGCAGTGTGATTTACCACCAAAGTAAAGTAACTTGGCCAAGTATTAACATTATTATTATTGAAACTGAATTAGTTCTCCATATGATGCTTGTGTCACTGCATGTCAGGATTGGCATTAGCACTTGTGTCAAATAAGCAGATTTCTTGACGGCTAACAAAGGGAAAACTGAGTGAGAGTATCGTGAAGATCGAGTTTGGAAAATCTGTTATTGATGTTTTTAGGGCATATAATCGCCTTATGGCAAGATAAATCCGTACAGACCAAACGTAGTGGCCATCGCTACTTTTCCTATGAAAATAAGTATGAGATTGGGTATTACCGGAAAATTGTGTCAGCACTAATTATTTTTCAATAGTTCAGAAATTCATCTGGATGGATGTTCACCCAGAAGCATTCATGTATAAAGTCTATTCTACTTAGAATGCACCTATTATTTCAGTGTCAAGTTAGTTATTTGTTGATGCCAGTAACACTAGTACCAGAGCAGTTCTGCTGCAGAAGGGACTTAATGTTGTGACTCATCCCATCTGTTGTATTGTTGAAGAAATTTGACAAGCATTGGAACGTCTATTCTACCATAGAGGAAGAAACTCATGCATTCCTTATGGCTTTGAAGATTTTGATATTTGCTTGAATTCAGCGGTCTAATCTATCAAAATATCTTTTAGTTTCTTTTATAAGCTTGTGCAGGAATCAAAACAAACTGCTTCTGAGGCAGATTTTCATGTTGTAAGAGTATACATGGGAAATAAAATAAATTCGTGCAACCCCCTACCCATCAAACAAACAAACAATTAAACATAAAAATACCCCCCCCCCCAACAGATGTTCTTGTCAGGGATTTCATTCTCAGTCAGTTATGTAGTCAAGAGATTCTCCCATCGCAAAACTTAATTTTGGGACCCTCTTCCCATAAAAACCGTTAGCAAACTGATAGAAATTTTGGCTCTCTCTTTAGATCGCATAATGGTGACTCCAGGTCGCGCACTCGCGTTTTGTAAACGAGAGCTACTTTTACAATTGGGTAACAAAATCGCACATTAGAGCCTCGAGAACGCACATTGCTGTTGCATCGAATACCTGATCGTTGGATTCAAATAGGTTTTCGAACTGAATCTCTCGAATTTATTCATGTTGGCGTCCATACTTGATCATGCTTCGAATACGAGCATATGAGCTTCAAAAACACCAACTTATCCTCGTTATGGCCCTGTTTCTTTTCCAGGTAAATCGATAACGTGAAGTATGAGTTTCGATTTCGGAAAGTGGAAATTTCGATTGCGTGAGCCATATAGATCATGTCACTGAATAGTACTTTCCGACTGGCTTTCTCGAATTCGCTTAAATGAGTCTCGAGAGAGCATGTTTCCATGACTTGCCATGACAGTTTGCTTCGTTTATCAATGTACAGCAGACACTCTAATTTCTTTTGTGTACTGTGGAAACAATTTGTCATGATCAGGATGAGACCGGTCCATTTTTCTTTAGAACATTGGGAAATAAAGGACATTCTGTGTCTTTGAGCCGGATCTAGTGCGGCCGTCATGAATTTACTAAATACTTTTTTGTGTGTGCACAAATAGAAACAGAGCGCAAGTATATTTTTAATACTTGCAGCAGTGTGATTCACTTTGTTAAATTCGTGGTGTGCTATATAGTATTGAAAAGGAAATTCAGTTAATGTTATCAGTATTAGGCACCCACATCCCCCCGCCCCTCTCACCTTCCACGAATTTTATATAAATGGAAGAATGCAAAGTTTAGTCGCAGGAAAAGTAAATATCAGAATGTAAAATATTTAACGCAGATAACAATGTGTGTCGTCCCATATTATAAGATTACCACCCCCTCTCCTCCGTCTTGAAAGTAATTTATGCAATTATGTAAAGTTTAAAATTTCTTTTTCCGCAGGCAATGCCTTACGTAATGCAAACATGTTTTGTAATAACGTTCTATATTTTATTACTTTAGTTCATTGAATGTCAGTTCTTTGTCATTTATGACTTGAATCGGTCGGCTGGATTTCCTCCTTCTTTGTACTGGCGTCTTGTTTTGTGATGATGATGACGATGACGACGACGACGACGACGACGATGATGATGATGATCAAATTACTCATGTAATGAAAATAAGTTCAACGCCAATAGTAAGTAAGGCTGTTTCTCCTTTACAGTATATTTTATCTTGGGTTCTAAAGTGTGGTAGCCACAGTAGCTCAGTTGGTAGATCGCCGAACTCGTAATCCAAGGGTCGCAGGTTCGATACCCTCCCAGGCCAGCGCGGGACAGTTGCCTTGGTTTGTCCTTGGGAACGGTACTTAGCACACTTTATAGCCCATAATAGATTACAAATGACATTAAAACCAACGAACCAAACCAGACCTTCTAAAATTGACACTTTTCTCCACCATATAACAGAATAGTAACTTCGTGACAGTCGTGCCCGTTTGAACAAGGTTTGTTGTTTTCAAACGGTACTGTCAAGACGTTATTGGTTACACCCACTATATACCAAGAAACAAGAATGAATTAAAGTTTATATTGTTAACTTTGAACGTATTCCTTCAATATAACGCGAGTAGTATACAATGTCACTTGGGAACAATGAGAAATTTTAATTAGGTCGCCAGTCATTAGGATCCTGGTGTTAAGGGTAGATCGAATGTTCATAATGTCAGTAGGTTTAAAGTTAAGGGTCCGTTTGGTGGAATATGTAATAATTATAGCATTATAGGTCTATCTGAACTCTAAATATGGTTCTATGGCCTCAAAACAGCACCCTGGCTTCTAACTGGAATTTAACATGGGGATGACAATCTAGACCCATACGGGAATTTACCATGGTAATGGGCATCAAAAGGGAATCATATGCTTATAAGGGTCTATGAAGTAGAGCTTCAAATGGGAAATGGCCGTTAGGACGCCATTTGTGTGGATTTATAGCCACAAGTCCTATGTTTAAAATGTCCAAAGGCTTAACATTGTGTTTCTGTTTGGCTAGAAATGTTACAAATTAAAGTCGTCCTTCTCTGGAAGAATACTCGCTGCAGCAGCAGAATTAGTCATGCTATCACTCCGAGTATGACAACTATCCACTGAAGGTTTGAGAGAAATACATCAAACTTCTTTGGAGAAACCTGCGAGAAAGAGACCTGCAGCTACACCTAAATCCTTCGCTACCAAGACATCACCGGCAGCGGCAGCCACTACCATTACCACCACCATAACAGAAGTAGAACTTGGACATGGAAAATATGCAAGGCAGTTAGAAGCTAATGTTATCAGGTACATAATTGTTTCTTTGTTTTCAAAACCCAACTGAATATTTCAAGGCTACTCAGGTCTGTTTGAAAAAGAGATACTTTTCACTCATTGTCAATGTATGTGTTTATGTTTGTGTAAAACTTAAATCTCTGACCCCTCTTGCGTGATAGTATATAAATTTGTTTGTGGTTATAGTGTGTAAACATTTCAACCCTTCGCAATTTATAGACAGAACATTTCTTTTCTTAACAGGTACAACCACTTAACAGATACGATGCATAACTTCCGTTCACTCCATCCTGTTTAAAGGCTATAGAAGGCTATATTTTGCCGTTTTCAATTTCGGACAGAACATTTTGTTTTCTCTGTGTCAGTCATTGTTTTGACACAAAAATTCTATGCAATACATCATCATCACCCTAAAACCGAAACCGAAAATAGAAAATGAAAATTAAGGAATGAAAATTGAGAATCATAAAATTAAAATTAAAAAAATTGAAAATGATAGTTATAATAAATGAAAATAGATAAATTGATAAACGAAATTTTAGAAATGAAAATGATCAACGAAAAACCAAAATTCAAAATGAAAATTGAGAAGGAAAAAAAAAGTTAAATTTGAACAAACTAAATGTAAAAAAAAGGTTAAAAAATTAAAGTAAAGAAATGAAATCTAACAACTAAAATTGAAAATGAACATTCCAAAAACGAGTTAAAAAATAAATCTTTGAGCAAATTGAAAAAGGAATTTTACAACCAAATATACAAATTGAAAATGTTAATATCAAATTTGAAATTAATATTAAAAGCCTAAATGGAAAATGAAAATTGAAAATGAAAACTGAAAATGAAAATTGGAAAAGAAAAATCAAATTATAAAATAGAAAATTATAAAGCAACAAGGAAATATAGAAGAAATAAAAAACTTAAGTTTGGTAAAATATTTTGAAATTAAAAATTATATATGAAAGTAAAAAGTTAAAATCAAACAAAATTAGAAAAACCAACTTAAAATAAAATTTAAATCTGAGCTTTTGAAAATATGCATCTGAAAATGAAAATTACAATAGAAGAATAATATGCAAAATCTAAAAAATAAATTCAAAATAAAAGTTCAAAATAAAATTAAAATATGAAAAATTATTTTTAACAACTTTTTGAAAAGACAAATTTAAAATAATTAAAAATTAACAAATTGTAAACCACATTTGAAAATAAAAATTGAGAAACTAATCTTGAAAATGGCAGTTGAAAAAGAAAATTGAAAACAATTAAAATTGTGAAAATAAAATTGAAAAAAATTTGAGAAATGAAAAATTCGAAAACCAAATTTGAAAATGAAAATAAAAGTTGAAAATAAATATACAAATTTGGAAGACCAAATTTGAAAATAAACATGAAAAAGTTACGATGCAAAATAAAAATTGAAAAAAATCTAATTTTAAAAATTAGAAATGAAAGATCAAACTGAAGATATGAAAGATCGAAAGTTACAGTGTTTAATTTCATCCACCTTCTTTTAATGATACCTTTGGTTTGTAGGGTGAGATTTTGGTGACTTCAACAGCGCTTTGGATTGCACGTATAGGGTCTAGGATAGTAAATGTGGCATGTTGGATAGTAAATGTCTGAATGCTGGTCATTTCAATGGCGTGTGGTTGTTGTATAGTAGACCACTGGGTATTAGTCATCCTAAAATTCGTCATGCATAGTAGGTGTTGAGTGTTGGATACAGGATGTTGGTTACTCTAAACTACTTGTTTGATAAATATCACTGGGGTTGGTTAGTAATTCACTGTTTGCTGGCTATTCGTGTGTTGATGGTACAGTGTTGGTATTGGATAGTAGATAACTTGGTGATTGTCAATACAAACAGCTTGTTGGATAACACATTACTGCCTGTTTGATAGAAGATAACTGGATGTTGGATAGTAAGATATCTGGTTTATTTTCTATTACAATACCTCGAAACTGGCTGCTCCAGTATATATGAACACTGTTATAATGACAGATCTTGAATTTAAATTTTGCAAAACTTTCTTAATGTATTTTTTCAATTAAGCATTGTCTTAGCCTAAGGGAAACATACTGTATACTTAATTTGTATTGTGTGATTGATCTTTTTCCATAATTGAGGTTAATTGTTATCCTACCTGAGTAATGTCTTTTTTGTGGTAAAAAACAAATTACATAGCTATTTATTGTCTACGATTGTAGATTATATGTTAAGATTATTATTCTTTGTAGGTGAACATGTTTGCTGGGATTTGTATTCATGACATTGATTTACCCCTCCGGAATTCTGGTGTACCTGATGTTTCACATATTCTTTACTAATGTTTTAGTAATTGGCCTGATCTTGTTGACAACTTAGAATGTTGTAGAAATGAACTTTTGACCCTCATCCTGGTCCAATTATTGTGTTTTAGGTTTTTACATTAAAGTCGTTCATATTAAAATTACTCATTTCTATTATAACATCTGAAGTGGAAACAATCTTTTAGTTATGTTCAGTTTTAATTTGAAATTCAATTATTTAAGTTTTTCATTGGAATTACAAAGTGATCCTTGATCCTTTTCGGACTAAATCACTATTTTGGGGGGATTATAGCGAATTGATTTAGAGACATTTTGGATTATATCATTGTAGTACATCAAGTCTGTTAGCCCATCAACACTATTCCAGGCTATTGGTATATCAGTACATTCAGGATTGAAATTAATTCTGAACACCACTAGAACTACTTCGGAATACTATATTTTTGGACTTGTAATAGAACTTTTAGAACTATTTAGGGTTTAATTCATAATACTGTAAGTTTGATTCTAAACTTTCACTTTTGTATTCTAGGAAAAATCATATGTTGAAGCTTGTTGGTTTTCGCTTTTTTCTGTTACTTAGTTTAACACTACATAGTCCTAAAAACTTAAATTTCTGTATGGTCCTATACTAACAATGCAGATACTTTGTACAGATTCAAGTGAAAAAAACCCAAGCTAAACATTTAACTATTTACTCTGAGCCTTAATTATGAACGAACGATATACAAACGCTCCAAAATGACAGAGACTGAACAAACCTGAAGACAAATGCAATTTTTTAAAATATGTTTTTGACAAGACTCTTCTGCTAAATTGTTTTAAGACTTGCCATGCCAGGACTTTCTGTCATCATGGAGATCCCTCTACCCAAGAGAATACACTCATGCAGTTTCAATCTGTCAAGAAGGAAATACACTTCCAACAAGACTTTGTGGAGGAAAATCTCCAGTCAACTCCTATCAAGACAGAAGTCAGGGTACTTGTTACAACAGTGAAGAGAAAAAGACTCTGAACTCCAGCATCCTTCATTTCGTACTCTGGGTCAATATATCAATATCATCTTAAAATTGTGAGGGATAATCAGGCCCGGCCCTAGGGCAAGGCGAACGAGGCAACCGCCTTGGGCCCCGCGCTTCTCCGCAATGCAGATTTTTTTTTTGCTTGGGGCCCCGCGCTCATCGCTTGCTGCATTGGTCCCGTATGCTGCCTTGGACCCAGAATATCCTAGGGCCGGGCCTGGGGATAATGAAATAATCACCACTTCAGACGATTTGTTCACTTACACCACATGAGACTGTCGACTATGATGGAGAAATTTAGCCATTTCCAACATGGAATGCAGTACTAATAATGCTGCAGTCCAGCCACCACTGTGAACTGACATCCACTGAAGCAAATCTTACGTCAGTGAAAAATCTTTCTTATGGTCCCAATATAATAATTATTCTTTATTTTTATTGCATTCAAAGAGAGATAGTGGATGCTTTGGTGGGACGTTTTCGATAAAATATCGCTGTAACGGCTTGTCTGAACCAGTTTGCAATAGAACTTTAAATATTTCTTCTAAAACCTTTTTTATGCACGCAGCAATATCGACAAAAAGATTTTCCCGATTATATATTAAACACTCTTTACATAATTGTTCGATTCAGTCGTGAATATCTCTTGGATTTTAATTAAAATAAAATTATTCTTGTTAATCAGTTCTCAGTCCGACCGTGTTTCCCCCTTCCCCTCGCTTTCCAAATAAACATACCTACCATATAATTGCTAGCACCGAACTAGACAGAGAGAGGAATGATGTATTGGTAGATTAAGGAATTAAGGTATATATATATATATATATATATATATATATATATATATATATATATATATATATATATATATATATATATATATATATATATATATATATATTGAGTCAAATGAATATATACGATTGGAGCGATCTAGTAAACTTTTTCCATAATACTTTCGCACATTGACATAACAACACAGTCTAAAATTAAATACATAAATTGCACGAGTTTATGGCAGAGTTTACATTGTCGATAGGAAGTAAAATTTCATTTCGGTTCATCCAAAAATAATTTTGAGTATTCGTATTCTTGTATTTTTCATTCCATAAAATGGACGATATCTTCGACGCTAATTACATATCGCTTGTGTTCAGAAAACAATCAAAATGTTTCTTTTGTCTCTGCAGCCGTATGTACAACAAATCTCTGTCGTTTCCTAAGCGTATGTTTTTCAGTCTCACATGCGCCCCAAACATTTTTAATATCTCAAAATGTAAAGACGTTATAAAGTTTTGTTCCCCACGAAGATTGTGTCTCCAACTTTGGTTTGTGTTCAAGCTCTTATCTTGTCTTTAATTGATACCCAGCAGAGCCATTACATTCACAGTTAAGACAGAAATGTTTTTCATTAAGCCGTAACAAATAATATACGCTACAAAGCTCTGCCGGGCTCTCAGTTTTAATTATAGCTATTCGAAAGCTTCAGGTATTATTGAAATTAACGAAATTTAGCTAGTATGTTTTTACTGCCGAGGCCGAGCATCTGCTAAATGGCATTTATTTTGTTATTTATTTTCGATATGTCTGCTTTTCAATAATTTTGATTTCAGCATCCACAGTTATCGGATTGTGTTCTTTTTTCATAAAGTTCTGCTTTTATAAAAAAATGCAGTGCACTAGTTATTTGTATCCTTACAAATACAATAATGCAACACATACTCGGATTTTGAGATTTAACAAATTCTTTAAAAGTATGGCGTGCATGAAAGTTATTTTCATTTATACAAAACCGTATCTATGCTTCTTTAAAACTTTTCCCGAAATATATAAACCATATTCTTTATTTCCTGCAGACTACAATGACTAAAATAGCAAATCTTTAATTTTATCTATTATCATTTAATTTTGGATAGGTTGACATATAGATCAAAGAAAGGAAGAAATGATGAAAGATAGAATCCTTTAGCTGCACGACTACCTACACACATACACAGCTTGTAAGATACATAGATAATCAGGTAAGTAGGTTGATAAATATTGCATATAATTAGATTTTAATTTAAGTTCAAAAGTCGATATTTTCATAATTTATTTGAAGAAAAATTTAAATATTCCACAGACATGTAAATTTATGTCGATATAGGGGTGATGACCGACGGCAGAATTAAAAATAACTCGTTTATTGAAATTCAAGTAAATCTTTATTTATGTATGTCTAGACTGGAATTACAATATTCCCAATGTTCTGTCTAATTCTCCTAGGTGTATTAGAATCAGGACGACATAGGTGCGATCAATACCACCAGGGGTCATATTCAGATTAATGTGTCAGTATGTAATATGTTCCCTTGGTATCTGCAATTGTTAAAGCGTTTCAAAATAAAGTTTCGTACCGGTACTAAAATTAAAGAAATTTATATTTTCAACTCCAGTAAAAATATAAATCTAGAACAAGTATATTATTTATATCTTCTGTCTAAAAATGGCAAAAAAGCATTTCACAAATTTTACCGACTTCAATTTTTTGTACAAGAATACACGATGTTTTGAAGAACAAACAGAAAAGAACTGAATTTAATGGATTTAACACGTTTTTCTTCTAGAAAAGATGATGACGTAAACATAGCTTTCGAAAGAATTAAAACACTATTATTGTTATTTGGGAGAGATATTATTACTTTGGTAAATGTTGTTTTATATAATTATCCCTTTTATGGCGTTGGAAATCAAATTTGAAATTTGAAAACAAAAGTTAGCCCTTGTCAACCATCACTGTTTTCAGGTTCAACCCCTGAAAATACAATACGCCTTTTATTGCCTTTCAGGAATCGGGGATATGGAATAGGCGAGCGATTTGTGACTAGCTGACCTGAATTTAACTTTTCAAGCCCTTTATTGTTCTAACAAGAAATCTTCTCTCAATAATAGCTCAAGCTAACATACTAGTAATGAATGTTTTATGTGGGTAAAGATTTGGTTGGTCTGGTTGCCTCACGGCACAACAACACACGAGGGTTATATCTTTCAGAGTCTATTTAAGTGGATGCAGAGTTGCACCACGATAGCTGACCCGAGCTGATCCTATGGTAGGATTCGAACCAGAGCCCTTTTGATGGCCAATCCAGCACACTAACCAATGAGTCACTGAAGCCGCTTATGATGTAAATAAATGTAGGATAAAAGTAAAGGGGAATGGGAAGAAATACGCACAGTATAGCTCTCTCCCTAGAAAATCGAAACCAGCTCATTTGTTTCTCAATCAGGAGCACATAAAAATAAACTAAATGGTCTGGACCAGCTAGGGCAATTAATATGTGGATCAAAATATTTTGACAGCTATTCTCCTCCACCCATCCCACTCCACCACCTTCCACTTCTTCTAATATTGCCCAGATTAACCTCTTTAAGCGGCAAAATGCATCCTTTATCAGCGCCAGTAGCTATGTCGCATGACATTTATATCATTTCAGACATTTCTGCATTAACTTTAAATCTCAGGCGATCTAAACATTTAATCGATGTGTTTGAAGAAAGCAGATCCACCCGGACAAGAAAGCCAGCTGAAAAAGATAAGTGCTACTTTAGTCGTTGGTGTGCTACATCGTTTTCGCAAACCTTTGCTCACTTCAAACTCTCCTGCCTTCAACGGAAAACATGTGGGGTTTTTTTTATTTTTTATTTTTTTTATTTTTACTTTTTTTTTAAGATGGCAGCGTCAGATACGAATCAAGTTGCTGCCTCCTGTTCTACAAAAAACAATGTTTCCCGAAAGCGATGTGGAGCACCGAAGTCAATGGAGTAGCTGCCCTTATTTATTCAGATACTTCGACCAATAGCTAAGTTTGGCTGACACACAGCCACTGCCAAAAAGACCGAAGTATTCAGCATGTTCGTGACAGAGGATGTAGAATTCCTTCTATGAGTAAGCAGATGACCTTACTGGATTTTCAAGGCTACTTCAGCAATGTTTCAGTTGTCTCCCCTTTTATTGTTTTTTTTTTGTTTGTTTATTTAACATATATGGATGACCTGATTAAACTTAAATCTCGCAATAGCCACTTTTGAAAGTTTTCAGTTATTTTTTGTGCTTAACTTTTGACTTCTGCTTCTGGTCTACAATGGGATTTTGAGTTTTGTAATGAAAAACGTACTTGTAATAACAGTGAATGATATTCAGAATCGCCATTTGGTAGAATTTAATTTATTATCTGCCTTATTAATGTGCGCTAGACTTTGATGCTAGAGCTTGTTTCGTACTTCTTATTTATGCCTGGATAATTAATGATATTGCAACACACACACACACACACACACACACACACACACA